>APFE030052902.1:0-36897 GCA_000404065.3 Pinus taeda | reverse complement strand
AAGGTGATGGTGATGGGACATGTATTCCAAGATGAATGTTGGGAAATACATGCTAGGGGTTGTTCAATTGGTTGTTTATGGATAAGGTAATTGGAAAAGGAAATGGCTAAGGCTTTGGAAAGGCAAGATGGCATTTTTGGCACATTTATTTATGAAAATAATGGAAATTAGGAGAAAAGTAAGGTGAAAGGTCACAGGATGCATGTGAGGAGGAAATTGAAGGAAAATAATGTAAAATGAATAAAATAGAGGCCTTATTGATAAACATGCTTATGAGGATCAATTGTCAAGCTCTTAGTCAGTGTAATATCTTGGCTTAATCTTTTGCTTTGGTTATGCATGGGATCAAGAAAGGAAAAGAAGGCAAGAGGAAGGAAGGAGCAAGCAAGGAAAGGAAGGATCAAGTAGCTACAATGAGATTCCTTGCAAGTATAGATTTGCATGTGTATTTTCCTTGCTAGATTTGACATGCATGGTATTGCATGTGGTTCTTTTTCTATTATGGAATGGGTTTTTCTAGGTGTAACAATATTTTCAACCCAGCCTTACCATTTCTGGATAGCCATGGTGTGATGGGTTCTCATGTTTTAGTTGAGCTGGATTTCTAGATGGATTTGAAGCTGAGTGAGGTGGATATTTAGAATACATGGCCTAGTTACCCCTGAGTCAGACTGTGGGTTGCGGTAAAGCCATGATTGTGTTGCCTCAAATGGCCTAGGAATCCTTCCCAGTGAATGGCGAGATATACGATAAATCTTAGAGGTGGTTTTCTCTTCGTTGGGCCTAGTAATTCCAGGTTGGGATATGCATCAAATCCTAGAGAGTGAGTCTTGGTTTAGGGTCTAGTGATCCAGTGTGGATTGCGGTAAAGCTTGAGAGATTCAGGTCTCAGTTTAGGTCCTAGTGAACTGTGTTTGGATTGCAGTAAAGCCTAAGAGACTAGGAGACAGAAAATCCTCATGGTGTAGGTGGAGAAATCTGGTGGAATCCATGCTTGTTTGGCCTAGTGATCAGGTGGAGATCATAGTAAAGTCCGTTATGATATGTTTATTATGTTGGCCTAGTGATCCATGATGGATTATGGTAAAGTTTGGTCTCTATTGATGAGATTGAGGTGGTTTGACCTCAGTATGCCATGGTTCATTCTTTTGGTTTGAATCCCACATTCATGCTTGGAATATGGCACGGGGGTGAATGTTTGAAGAGAGATTTGGCTCGGCCATTCTATGGTTGGGTGGAACGTGGAAGTCCCATCTCACGTTTGGATTTTGCATCAATAATGAAAGGTTATTTCTCCTTATATTTCTATGAGAATTTTGATGGATTATATGTGGTCTATATGGCTGTACTTTCATGAGTATTTCTGTTGCTATAATGCTAGTTATGTATTCGTTTTATGACAACAACCATGTATGGACTTCATCATGTTTTTACTTGTAATTGAATGATCAATGTATCTATGAACTAATGCATGAAATGACAGTTTATGTGTTGAGGCATCAATTCTTCATGGTGAATCTCATATAAGTATGAGACCCCTATGCCCAGATCAGGTTATTACACCTGTAGTTTACATATTTGTGATATGTTTGACAAAATTCCTGTTATGTTTAGTAGGGGTCCAGTTGAGGTCTTAAAAAAGTTTTTCTTTATTACTATCATTTCCATGTTATTTTACTATTCTGAAGAGATGGTTCAATTCTGGGCAGTGACCTAGGCTCTGGGCCTGAAAAAGTGGCTCAAATATCAGGGATGCTGGCATAACATTGACTAAACGAGTCTCTGGATGCTAGAAGGCAAGCCTATGAGAGTGACTCTAGGTTTTTGGATGCTGTCATGCCTATTGCATGAGAGCGATTGAGGCTTAAGTTGTCCAAAATATGAGTGGGACTCAAGGGCAAGCTATCTAAAGTCTTGGATTGGTTCCTGAGGCTCGTGAAGTTGATGTTGAATGTCTGTATGGTGTGATTCCATCAGGTCCACTTCCTTAACATGACTTGGGAGGTCAAATCATATCATAGTGGCTTCTCATCACATGTTTACCCTAGTTGGATGCTTGGGTAGATGTGGGAGGAGGGTGTTACATTGGATATACAATGTTGTGTACATAGGGTTCTATGTACATGTTCTATATGTAGTGATACATACATATGGTGTTGTGTGCATGTTGTACATATGGTGCTATGTACATATGGTGGCATGTGTATGTGGTGTTGTGTACATGTCATGTTGAAGAATCAAGGGTAGCTATGTATAGTAGTATTCTTCTAGACTTGATAACAATTTTTGAAGCACTTTTACAATTTATCTTTGTTAGATTAATCTTCTTCTTCTTATTATTAGTGTGTGTGTTTGCTTCATCAAACCTCTACCAAAACACAACAAACACGAACACAAGATGTTGGCTCTCTGCCAGGGAAAAACATCTCTCTCTTAGAGAGGAAAACCCTTTCATAAATTTCTCTTATTGAAGCTTCTATTGATCAATGCCAAACCCTAGACCGTTGACAAGAATATCCTCCAAGCACAATTAAATCCCTTTCAAGATCACTTCCTCTTGCAACACTT
This sequence comes from Pinus taeda, assembly GCA_000404065.3. Taxonomy (NCBI): domain Eukaryota; kingdom Viridiplantae; phylum Streptophyta; class Pinopsida; order Pinales; family Pinaceae; genus Pinus; species Pinus taeda. The sequence continues at coordinate 34,329 of APFE030052902.1, read as the reverse complement.
CATCCTCCCTCTTCCAGCACTTCGTCTTCCTCCTTCCTGTTAGGCCCCTATACCAATAGGTATCATATGTCATGATTGACTTGATAAGCTATGTAATATGTTCATACATTTTCTTGTTGCAAAGGTTTTCCATATTTTAAAAAAATAAAAAAATAAAAAAAATGTAAAGAGGGTGTACCCTAAAAGAAAAATTAAAGGGTAAAAATAATAAAAGATGGTCAAAAAATGAAAGAAAATGAACCCTAAACAAAAATAGAATAGGAAAGTGTGCAAGTTCAAATGCCACTACTTTTTACTTTTGTGTAATAAAAAATTGTGTGCAGCTTGTTGCTTATGCCACAATTTATGAATAGTCAAACTTTTTAAACTTGGCTCATTCATCTTTTAATTTCATGTTGTAGAAATAGAGAATAAATATCTGACCAAACAATGTAATCTTGGAAGATAAGTAGATAGGTAGAGTAAATAAAAAGGAGCTCAATAGTTTAATTTGAGCCCTTGGATGTAATAAGTGTAGATTTAGATAGAAATCATTATGTAAAAGAAAAGGAAGTTGAAGAGGGTTTTCCAGTTCAAGTGCACCCTAATAAAGAAGAAAAAAATGCTAGGTTAAAGTAGCTAGGGTAGGTAGTTGATGTTGTAGAATTATGTGTGATGAATAATGTCTTTAAATGGGTTAATCTTTCATTTTTCATCATAAGGCAAAGGCATACACTACATTGAAGACATCACAAGCAAAGAAAAGTCATAATGATTAACTCCCCTTCTCATTTTCCCTAATTATTCACTAATCTCCCCTAAGCACTAAGGTATTTGCTAAATTGGAGGGGCTCATACCATTTCTCTGACTTCTGGAGGGACCGGACCCTCGGCCCAATAATTAAAAAAAAACCTAAGTACTTAGAATCATCCATAAATCATCATTCATTCACTTTTATAAGTCTTTTCTTAAGTAAAATCCCATTTTACTTAGGAAAAATTCAGAATATTACACAAAAACCCCTTTTCTCACATTAAGCCTAAGTTAAATACACAATCGTAATGTTTTACTTGGCGCTTTTCATTACATTGTCATATTAACTATTAACCTATTTCATCTATAACTCCCGCATAAAAGTTCACCCTTTCCTGTATTACTAAATATATATAAAAATCCCAAAATTTATATATTCCACCCCTTAGGTTAATTATAACCATAAATCTGTTTTAATAGGATTAACTAGTTAACCTATAACTAGTTAACAACCTAAACCTCCCTGCTGCACGAAAAGGCATTAATTAACCCTCACGGTTAATTAATAACCTCCCCATACATTCACAATTACCCCGATACGATTAATTAACTTGTTAATTATATTGGGCCTGCCGCAGTTAAAATTTGTCGCACCACATCTCCCGTCAGCCGTCCGATCGCATCCCCATCATCCAACGGTTACTATTGATATCGCGCGACCCTTGGTGACCGCACGTTAACGTGCGATCACCAAGCAGTTTTCGCACAGTGCCTCCGCCACGCGTCAAGAGATCTATGGAATTTTTGGTCTGAGGTCCATTACCACCCTTCTCCAAAAGCGGTGCAATAGATCCCGCTTACCGCCCGCCTACTACGCGACAAACCATCTACTGTTCAGTTCACACCATATTTTGAAAGTTTTCCTGTTAAAATTCAAACCCCAAGAACCTAGGTTTTCTTGTCCTTCACCCATTCTACTATGTAAACTTATGTAACCCATCTGCGCCACCTGAAGCCTCTATTAACCGATTCGAGCATGGTTTACCTCCAAAAAAGTATTTTGGACTCACTCCATAGACCTTTCAAGCTCAAAGGAAATCCTTTCGACCTCTCTTGCAAGCCAATGCTTTCTTAACAATTTGTTTTGTTTTACAGATGATCAGAAGACCACAACCTTGGATAAACAGTCTTAATACCAATCATAAGACCTATTTACTCCGAGATTGTTATTAGGTCTGTTCAAATAGAGATGGAAGGTAAAAGGACAAAGTAAAGAACAGTCAAAGTGTATCAGGGTTAAAGAGTATCAGATTGAAGACCAAGTCAAGTAAATCAACTAGCATGAAGATAAACAGCAGGGAAGACAGTTACAAAACATAACATACAAATTCATGACAAAGTGAAGACATATGAAAAATAGAGCAGTAAAAGTAAAAAGTAAACAGTAAACAGTAAAAGTAAACATGAAGACATTGAGGGTTAAACAAAGATGAAAACACTTTCACCAGCTACAAAGAATTTTATCCAAAGTAAAAGTGAGAAACAGTCAAAAGAAGTTTAAGGTTAAAAGATGAAGTCAGAGCAAAAATGGTACATTCTTTAGAAATTTCCTGTTTAAGTCATAGTTTGGCAGAAACTATTGTGGCCAATCCGAGAAGTATTTTGAGAATCTGGACGAGGTTTTGTTCCTAACAGGTCAGTCTACAAAAAATTGTCTCATTTTTTACAAAGGTATTACCGAGAGGGAGATAAGTGCATGTCTTCACAACCTATTTTTCAGTTTGTGCAAAGTCCTATTTTTGACATCTTTTTACAGAGAATGTTGTGAAAATATGGAGATGTATTTTGGGAAATTGAGAGAGGTTTATTTCAAAAAAATTCTTATCTACAAAAACCTCTTTCAATTTTTACATATCTATCACGGATTGAGATATACAAGCGTATCATTGGACCCTAAATTTGCTGTTATAGGCGGTGTCTATGTACAAGGGTGCCATTTCTTTATCTTCAGACGTCGAAGCCTTGCCTTTTTTCCCATAGTATCTTGTATACCGCTTTGTATGTTTATTTGTTCTTCGTTCCTGTAGTTTACAAGCGAGGCAAGAGTAATGATAAGGAACAATGACGGGAAGCTTTTAATGCCGAAGACATGCAAAATATACCACCCTACGTGAACTGGCTCTTTGATAAACATAAAACCATATTTATTAACAACTAGAAACTAACTCATTAATTAGCATTAAAGTGCATAACCAGGTCTCGATTTATGGGAAAAAGCTTTCTCGAATAGTGAGTCAAAAGATTTTGCGATGGAGGGATTTTTCGATTTGATTTGCAATATCGTAGATCACTGCATCGCATTATCACATTATCGCAATATCGCAATGTTGTTCATTCGTAGGATCATTTTGTCGCTCTATCACAATATCGCATATTCGCAATATCGCATAATCATAGTATGTGCATTTCGCATTAATGTATTTCTTGCGAGGTGCGATTTTGCGATATGCGCCGTCGCATATAAGCTTTTACTGTGATTTTTCTTAACACAAGTGCGTTTTAAGACATTGGATGAGATATATATGTCTTTTTAATATGTAATCTCGCATCACAATCTCGCAATATTAGAGTTTGGCTTGTAAGGAGGTATCCTATTATCCTTTCTGCGATGCGATATTCCTTAAGGAGTGATTTTATCTTTCCTCATCATGAAACTTAAGCGTTTTTAGATTTTGCAAAGGTATTTTCCTAAGTTTATGATGGTAAGTTTTTTTAAAAAGGAAATGCAAGCACTGATTCATTTTTTTGTAAATTTTTTGACTAAGGGTCCCCACTTATTTAGTATTAGTAATAACACTAAATAAGAAGGGGGGTTGTTGGTGGCCACAACAGGAGTCTATCTCAATCAGAATTCGTCAAGGTTATGCAGCTCAAAACCACCAAAGAAATATGGGACAAGATCATTCTAAGCTATGAAGGAGACGATCAGGTAAAACGTGCAAAACTACAATCTCTTAGAATTCAATATGAAACTCTCAGAATGCACAATGATGAAAGTGTGGCTAATCATTTCTAATGTATAGATGAGATTGTTAATCGCATGAAAAAATTGGGTGAAGAAATAAAAAAAAGTTACTTTAGTTGAAAAAGTTCTAAGATCTTTGTCTTCTAAGTTTGAATCAAAAGTTTCTGCCATAGAAGAAAAGTAGAATATTCAGAGTATTACTATGTCACAGCTGCATGAAATCTTAACTACTTTCGAAATGAGAAAAGGGGGACCATTAGACATGAGAGAAGCCATATTCAAAGCTTCAAGAAAAGGAGAATACAGTGAGTCAAGGCATACATCAGAAGAAGAGGAAGAATCAAAATTTGTCAAGAACCTTCAACGGGGCTTTGGAAGATTCAGAGGTAAGTTACCTTTCAAATGTTTTGCTTGTGGGAGAGCTGGTCACTATGCAGCCAAATGTCCTCATAAAGATAAGCTTGATAAAGGTAAGGAACCAATTAAATGGAACAGAAAATAGAATGTAAGTAGGAAGATCTATTATACTCATGAAGACAATGATGGACTTTCAAATAGTGATGAAGATGAACATGGTAATGATTATATACTTTTGATGAATTTTGGAGATGATGATTTCTTGGATGCTATAGATAAAGATGATCTCTATGAAGAAATTTCTAAACTTAAAATTTGTTTAGAAGAAAAGAATATGATCATAGATCCTCTAACATTCCAACTTGCTGAAAGGGAAAAACACAATGAAAAGTTAGAATGTGAAATTATGGGACTTAGAAAAGATATTGAGAAAACAAAAGCTCTTAATCTTAGATTTGCTAAAGGATCTGAAACTTTAGATGAGATTATCAAAGTGCAACATTCTTCTCTAATCAAGACAGGTCTTGGATATACTGAAGAAGCATCTCAAGCACAGAAGCCATCCACCAGGTGAATCAGGTTCAATCTACTTCAAGGATGAACAGAGATCATCAAGGAAATCAGGGTCAGTATAATCATTCTCAATTTGCCTCAAGAGTGAATGTCAATGGAAACTACAATCACTTGGACGATACATTTGATATTTGCAGGAATTTCTTTAATGGCCAATGTTCTTCATGTCATAACTTTGGATACAAAGTTTCTCAATGTGTTTCCTACAAGACCATCATGACTCGAGAAGCACGAAATCAAAGGAGCGTGACTGGGGTCATGAAGAGGACCTACAATAACTTTTGTGCTCTTGAAAATTAAATAGAATTCTTTATTTGTAACCACTTCAGTCATGAAGATTCTTAATGCAGGAGTAAGTTTTGGCAAAAATCTCAGAAGGAGCAAGCTTCATTGGGTCCCAAAACATGGAGAAAGAAAGAACCACAACCAGAAAGATGTGACATAGCCTTATATGCGAAAGGACAGGAAAATCAGTGGTACATCGATAGTGGATGCTCGAAACATATGATAGGTGATAAAGAAAAACTTCAGTCATATAGTGCCTTAGAAAAGGAAAGGAAGGTCTCATTCGGAAATGACACCCCTGCTTTCATAAAAGTTAAAGGTTCTGTTCTTTTTAAGAAAAAGTCAAAGTTGGAAATGTTATGTATGTTGATGGCTTAAAGCATAATCTATTAAGTGATAGCCAAATGTGTGATCAGTGAAATGAGGTAATATTCCGATCAAATGGATGTATTGTTCGTGAGCTTGATACAGGAGAAATAGTGATCAAAGGCATAAGAACTCCAAATAATTTATACATACTCAAGAGAGGACAACAACAATGCTCTCTAAGCAAGAATGATGAACACTGGCTATGGCACAAAAGGTTGGGGCATCTAATCTTCTCTCAGATAAGGAAATCATGCAAATATCAGGCGGTTCATGATCTCCCTGGGATCGGAATTCTAGACAATACAATATGCAAATCATGTCAGTTTGGTAAGTAAACCAGAACTAATTTCCCTGAGAAGGAAGGATCAACTAGTAAGCCACTTGAACTTGTCCATACTGATTTATGTGTTCCATTAAGGAAAAAGTCACCTCGAGGAGAAGAATACTTTATACTGGTCATTGATGGCTTTTCCAGGATGTGTTGGATAGGACTTCTGAAGCATAAAGACAAAGCTTTCGAAAAGTTCAAAGCTTCCAAAGCCTTGGTTGAAAATGAATCAGATCGTAGAATCAAATGCCTCAGGTATGATCATGGAGGGGAATTTACCTCAGATGAATTTTTCAACTTTTGTGAGAACATGGAATAAGAAGAGAATTCTCTACTGTAAGGACTCCTCAGCAAAATGGAATAGTGGAAAGGATGAATATAACAATTCAAAAATGGCTTATGCTATGCTTGATGAATCTGGAACTCCTGCAACCTTCTAGGGTGAAGCTGCATTTGCTGCCATTACTATTCTTAACAAAACAAATGTTCGGGTAAACAACACTCAAACTCCTCATGAAATTTGGTATGGTAAGACTCCTACGGTAAAATACTTCAAGTTTTTTGGAAGCAAATGTTACATCAAAAGGACTGATGAAAATCTTGGCAAGTTTGAACCTAGAGCAGATGAAGGCATTCTCCTTGGTTACTCTTCCCGAAGTAAAGGAAATAAGTGTTACAATAAAAGACTTGGAAAAATTGTTGAACGTATTGATGTGGTGATTGATGAAGAAGGCAATAATTCAAAACAGATAAAAACCGAATATTTTGAAGACGAAGAGGACTATCCTTCAACATTAGATCGGACTAATGCTGAAGAAGAAACTTATGATGCACCAGAGGAACAGATAAGAATAGAAGAAAAGACTCCATCCATGTATGTTCAGAAGAACCATCCAGAGGCTCAAATTTTGGGGCAGAAAGAGGCAGGTGTTCAAACAAGAAGAACTATAATAGAAGCTTCAAGCTATCTAGCATTTCTCTCCTCCATTGAACCACAAAATGTAAGTGAAGCATGCAAAGATGAATGTTGGGTCAAGGTCATGAATGAAGAACTTGAGTAGATTGAAAAGAATAACACTTGGGAATTGGTTCCTAGACCTAATGATAAGAATGTCATAGGGACCAAATGGATATTCAAAAACAAGTTGAATGAAAATGGAGATGTTACTAGAAACAAGGCCAGACTTGTTTGTAAAGGGTATGCTCAACAAGAAGGTCTAGACTTTGAAGAAAATTTTGCACCGGTTGCTAGACTCTAAGCCATAAGAATGTTCCTTGCTCTTTCTAGCTTTCAGAAGTTAAAATTATATCAAATGGATATGAAATCTGCCTTTTTAAATGGAGACTTAGAAGAAGAAGTGTATATTGAGCAACCAGATGGATTCATCCTTGGAAATGATCCAAAACTTGTAAGCAGACTTAAGAAGGCACTCTATGGTCTTAAACAGGCTCCAAGGGCTTGGTATTATCATATAGACAAATACCTCCATCAACAAGGTTTTTCAAAAGGATCAGCGGATAGCAATCTATATATAAAAATTGATAATGATAAATTGCTAATACTTGTTGTGTATGTTGATGTTATCATCTTTGGTAGCAATGAAGAATCCATGAGTCAAAACTTTTCTTTGGTGATGCAGAAAGAATTTGAAATGTCCCTACTGGGTGAGCTGACATATTTTCTTGGTTTACAAGTCCAACAAAACAAAGACAGTATCTTTCTATCACAAACCAAGTACCTCAAGCAAATCTTGAAGAAATATGGCATGGACGATTTGAAACCAGTATATACCCCTATGGTAACAGGATGCAGCCTCAGCGCAAATGATGATTCAGCAGCAGTACATCATCCAACTTATAGAAACACGATTGGTAATCTGCTCTATCTCATAGGTACCCGACCAGACATCATGCATGCAGTGGGAATAGTTGGAAGATTCCAGGCAAATCCAAAAGAATCACAACTTCAAGCGGTTAAAAGGATTTTCAAATATCTTCAAGGAACACAAAACTATGGCTTATGGTATCCTAAAAATACAGATCTCACACTCCATGCATATACAAATGCAGATTGGGCAGAAAGCGTGGATGACAAAAAAAGCACTAGTGGTGGTGCATTCTTTATGGGTTCCAGATTAGTATCTTGGTTCAGCAAGAAAAAGAGTTCAATTGCATTATCTACAACTGAAGCAGAATATGTGGCTACCACATCTTGCTGCACACAACTCCTTTGGATGATGCAAAGTTTGCAAGACTTTCAAATCACTTGTACTCCACCCATCTCCATTTTATGTGATGATACAAGTGCAATCAATATTTCAAAGAATCCAGTCATGCATTCAAAGACCAAGCACATACCTATCAAATATCATTTTCTTTAGGAAAAAGTGCTTGAACAAAAGGTCAAATTGGAGTATGTTCCCTCCAAGTAATAGGTTGTTGATATATTCACCAAACCACTGCCCAGGGAGACATTTGAATACCTCAGACAGAAGCTAGGAGTAGTTGATGCATCATCTTACTGTTGAAACTTATCTGTTTCAGAGAAAAGTGGTTGTATGCGAGTTTCATGAGGGGCATCCGCGTACATATGCCAGTTTCTGTGAATACAGTCGCATATATGTTGATTTGAAGAAAAACAATGGGCCAGACTTAGGATGAAAAGAGTCTGACATTGGTCTGACAGAGACCATCTGGCACAGGTTCAGGGGTAGCATATACTTCTAATAATGCATTGTTGGTATTATCTTAGAAGATCTTGGTTCAATTTCACAATTGTTTTTGGTTTCAAGTGGAACAAGTGTTGACGGAGAACATTGTTGCTGGTTTGAATGATGATTGATAGATGCTGCTGATGATAGTTGTTGATGACTATCATAGTCTTGTTGTAGATATTTCATATCTATGTCATGTATTTCTTTTATTATCAAGGTCATGTAACAACCTATTTTTGTTTCCCCACTATGCTTGGGTTGGATGATGTAATGTTCTTGTTTTATCATGTGTAAACTTTTGGTGTATCCCCACTTGGTTGGGTGGATGAGTCAATATTGGTATATCCCCACTTGGTTGGGAGATGGATGTATGTATGAGTCCTTGGTGATAGGAAGGTCATTTATAATGTATAGATTCATGTTATTTCTTGTAGAACATCATTTTGCAGACCTTTCCTACAGTTAGGGGGAGCATGGACAACATAGGAGAGCAGATATTTCAGCATCTATTCAGGGGGAGCATAACCCCTTGCCCTTGATGTCAAAGGGGAAGAATGACTTTGAGTGACTTGGGGTTGCCATAAAGTCCAAAGGGGGAGATTGTTGGCATTATGACTCAGGTTTGGCACTATGACACAGGTGTTGTCCTTGATGGCAACTCACTCAGATGACAGATCACATTTCAGGCTCTCAAAATTAAGGAATAGAGATATACACAGTCTTCACTTAAACAAGGTGCGTATACACGTGGGATCGCCGATCAAAAGTCACATATGCATATGCACCCACTTTCATGCACGTAAAAGCAAATACATGTGGGAAAACTCATTTTTAGTCCATGGTATTTGGTCCTTGGTATTTGGACCTCTGGTTTTGGACCATGATATCTCATCTGAAGTGTTGAACCCAGGTATTTGGACCCAGGTATTGGTTCTAAGTGGTTTTGGACCATGCTATTGAGTAAGGCCTATGACTATAAAAGGGGAAGGAGATCATTAGGAAAAGGAACTCAAGTATTGAATATCTTATGAAGAGTAAGATCTAGAATACTGGTCATTGGGTTATGGTGCATAGCTAGATCTGAACCAAGGAGGAACCTGAGCACTAGAAGAAAGATAAGTTCTATTGATGGGTAAAGATCGTAAGGCTTTAATAGTAGTATCTTTGTGTGATTTTGATCTGTTATATTTGGCGCATGACTTGATCTATAAATTTGATAATCTGGGTGTAACTGATGTCTGAATATTTGAAAAGGGAAAATTGTCTTTTATAGATCTGTATGCAGGTTAGACATAGCAATGGCACCTATACACGTCGGTTCAGTAATTCAAAGCAGCATATACACTGGTTTTCCTTAATATAGAAGCGTATGCACACAGGTTCTTCATCTTGAAGTAGCATATGTCTCATAGAATATGTTTTAGCTACTTCTGTTTATTGCTTCAGTATTCTGGGTTCAATATTGGTGTCTGGTTACTGTTACTGTATTTTGGTTACAACATTCAAAGAAGTGATTGACTGATTCAGTTTTGGTTGGTGAAAAGGGGGTTGGTTGATGCAGATACATTTGATATTTTATTGATGTTATTTATGGATCCAGTCTGAAAATCTATGAAATGTGGTCCCTGGAAGAAAAGAGAAGGTTGTATCCTTCTGTAGGTCAGCACCTACATACTAGTACGTCAACTAGTACAAGAGCTAAGGGGGATGTAGCTCCCTTCCAGGAGAAGCTGGAGAATGAGAGAAGGTTGTAGACTTCAGCAGGTAGAAGCCTGTGTACTGGTATAAGACTACACCAGTACAGAAATATTGTAAAAATAAGTTTCTTATTAACAAGAAGATAGATAAGCATTGCAGAAGGTGGTTTTCACCCACATTGGGTTTCCACCTTATATCTTATGTTCATATGTGTGATAATCTATTCTGTTTACTACACCTGTTTACTTTTCTTATGGTTAATGAAAGTTTTGATGCACTGATTAAAGATCAAATGGATTAATTAAATCTTAAGGTTACAGGTTATACACTAGTTGTTGTAGTCACAATTGCGTGCATATGCTGGTTTCCATATCTGAAGTAGTGTATATCTAAGTTTGAAAATGAAAAATTATTTAACTTGATAATACTGATTCCCCCCCCCCCCCCCATCTTAGTATTATTTCCAAAAATTTGGTCTCCACGCAGCTTAGAAAACTAGTTTTCCATATCGCTGAGGAAGAAGGCCCACAGATTTGGGACATGTTCTTTGATGGGGCTTTCCCTAAGGAAGCTGCAGGGACAGGTGTAGTCCTTGTGTCCCCCACACAGGAATACATTCATTTATCTTTCAAATTAACTTTTCAGGTCACAAATAACATAACAGAGTATGAAGCCTCTATATTGGGCTTAAACGCTCCTAAAGAAATGGGCATCAAAGGTCTTAAAATGTTTGGAGACATAGACCTCATCATTCAGCAGGTCAACCAAACTTTCCAAGCAAAGCATCCAAAGTTGAAAGCATATAGATATGAGTTTTGGAAGATCAAGGTTTCTTTTAATAATTTCAACATTTCTTACATCCCGAGAATGAAGAACTAGCTTTCCGATTCCCTTGCTGTGTCTCCTAACACATTTATTCCTCCTTTGCCTCCTAAATTGACATATGAAGTTCAGGTGAAATATAGGCCGTCTATACCTAAAAATGTCAAATACTCCAAAGTTTTTGAAGACGATGATGAAATTAATAGGTTTTTACAAGTCGTTGAGTAATTTTCTGAATCGCACATCAACCAAGAAAACAAAACCATGGAAGAATGTGGCCAGTCCAAGCTAAAGGACGAGATTGGTCGAGGAAGCATTGTCCAACTACCTAGTAACCATATACCTAAAGGATTGGTGCCTCTAGAGAAGTTGTTCGATCATAACAATGTACCTTATAAGCATGCCAAAAAATAAAATGAGTCTATTGTTCATAAACATAATATAGGGAGCCCAGCCCATCCAAAATACATAAATCTGTCCACCCATTTGTCTTCTGCCCAGAATTTTGAGTATTCCACCCTCATGAAGCAATTTGCTGATATTTTTTCCTGGGAATACAATGATCTTAAAACCTATGACACAAACATCATTCAGGATAAGATTCCACTGGAAAAGAACACCATCCCTTTCAAGCAGAAATTAAGACCTATCAACCCTCTCTTGTTGCCTTTGATTGAGAAATAAATCAAGAAGCTGTTGGATGCCAAAATCATAGTTCCCCTAAGGTATTCAAAGTGTATAGCTAACCTTGTGGTAGTAAGAAAGAAAAATGGAGAAATTAGGCTTTGTGTTGACTTCATAAATCTGAACAAATGCTCTAAAAAGATAATTACCCCCTGCCTAAGATGGAGCACTTGCTGCAAAATGTTTTTGGGTCTAGAGTCATGTATTTCTTAGAATGAATTTTAGGTTACAATTAGATTGTTGTACATCCAGAAGATAAAGAAAAGACCACCTTCACTACTCCTTGGGGCACTTTCATGTACTCCAAGATGCCTTTTGGACTGATGAATGCTAGGGGCTACTTTTCGGAGGGCCATGGACATAGCCTTTGTGGGAGAGAAGGACAATTTTGTCCTTATTTACCTTGATGACATAATAGTCCTCTCCAGTAGTCACAAGGACCATTTGCAACATTTGAAGAAGGTCTTTCTGACGTGCAGATAGTTTGGAATTTGAGTGAACCCAAAGAAGTCACAGTTTTCTTTAGAAGAAGGCAAGCTTCTGGGACATATTGTTTCTATTGATGGTGTGAAGATTGATCCAGCAAGGGTTCAAGCAATTCAGTCATTGTCCATCCCAAGGTCAAAAAGGGACATTCAATCATTCCTGGGAAAGATTAACTTTGTAAGGAGGTTCATTCCAAACTTTGCAGAGCTAGTGAAGCACATCACTTCCATGCTAAATAAAGGATCAAAAATAAAATGGACATATGCTACACGAAGCTCTTTTGAAGCCATCAAACAAGCTATCATGGAATCTCCCACTCTAATCAGCCTAGATTACACTAAGGAGTTTTGTATCTGATCTTTTTCCTCTTATGATACACTTACAACTTTTTTTTGCAGAAAAATGATGAAGGCATAGAGCACCCCGTGGCCTTTTTCAACAAAACTCTAAGGTATGTTGAACTAACGTATGACCTTATTGAAAAAAAACCTTATGCTCTAATAAAATTTTTAAAGGCATTCAGAATATATATTCTGCATTCCAAAGTGGTTGCATATGTACCTTCAGCCTCAGTAAAAGATGTCTTAACTCACCCAGATATTGATGGAAAGAGAGCTAAATGGATTGTAAAATTCATAGATTTTAACATAGAGGTGAAGCCCACTAAGCTTGTCAAAGGCCAGGGCTTGGCTAAACTTATGGTTGAGGAAAATTTCAGTTTGTTAGACATCAATTGCATGGGTCCAAATTCAGATAATGAGTAGAAAGAGGAAGCAATAGAAGAGAAAAAACAGAATCAGTCTTTGGCTGAAAATCTAGCCACCTGTGAAAGGTATTCCAGCATAGTTCATTTTTTGAAGAAGCTAGAAGTCCTTCCATGACTTCGCTTGAGTCAAGCCCGTACCATTGAACTCAAATCAGCCAAATTATGCATTAATAAAAATCTTCTTTATTGGAAACACCCATCAGGATTCCTCTTGAGATGTCTAGATAAAGGACATTCTATGGAAGTTATGCACCGGTTTTGTTCTAGCATCTGTGGAGGGCATCATTATTGGAAAACCACAGCCCACAACATCCTGAGAGCTGGGTATTATTGGCCTACTTTGTTCTCTAATGTGTTTTCTTTTAAGAAATATTGTGACAAATGTCATAGGTTTGCAAGAAGACATCAGCTAAAATCTCTGCCCTTGAAGCCAGTACATGTCAATAGTCCATTTCAGTAGTGGGGCTTGGACTTTATAGGTGAGATCAACCCACATTCTAGTGGCCAACACAAATGGATCTTGGTAGCCACTGATTATTTCACCAAGTGGATTGAGGCTATAACCACTAAGAATGCCAATCATCAAGTTGTCATAAAGTTATCGAATAAGAATATTTTCACTAGATTTGGTTTCCCAACCAAACTAGTCACTGATAATGCAACATCTTTCAAGGAAAAAGAATTGGTGAACATGAATGAATCCATGGGCATTCAATTGGTGCATTCTACCTCATATGATCCTCAAGGAAATGGCCTAGTAGAATCATCTAACAAGAGTCTCATAAGGGTAATTAAAAAATTGTTAGAGGACAACAAAAAGAGTTGGGATTCCAAGTTGAAGTTTGAACTATGGGCTAACAGAGTTACCATCAAAAAGTCCATAGGAAATTATCCATTAAGCTGGTTTTTGGCACTGATATTGTTTTCCCTATCCAGATGATTCTCCTTGTGGCCAAATTCTTGCAAGAAGAACAAGATGAAGAGAATGAAATGGTAAGGATAATTAATAACCTAGTTGAACTATAGCAGATTAGAGAGCAGCTGGTTGAGAAGTCAAAAGCTCATCACAAGAAAATCAAAGAAACCTTTGACAAGAAGGCAAAAGTGGACAATTTCCAAGTTGGTGACTAGGTTCTCAAATGTGATGCATTTAAGGAAAAGAAAGGTAATCATGGTAATTTTGACTCCTTATGGACAGGTCCATTTATCATCGCTCAAATTCAGTTGAACAATACCTTTATTCTACACAATCTGGAAGGAGAAGATGTTTTTGGTGGCCTAGTCAATGGATAGTTCCTGAAACTTTGTTTCATTTAAGGCTTCAAAGCCTTAATATTGTAAATATGTTTTTTCAGTTTTTTTTTTTTATGCAAAATAGACTCCATGCCCAATGGAACACCAGGAGGAAGATTTGATTTTTTTTTATAGGAAAGGCATTGTTCTGCAGTACTTGAAACCTCACAGGGAGGCTTTCATCCCTAGAAAGAGCTAGTGTTAGCCTTGTTGGCATGTAGCCCAAAAATGAATCCAAATATACTCTTTAAGTCTTCAAAAGCCAACAAGATCATCCAAAAGATCAAAAAACCGCATCAGGAGAGCCCTTAAAAGGGCGGAAAAACACTATCGGGAGGCAAAAACCCAAGAAAACAGTGAAAAAACAAATCTATCGATGACGGAAATAGTGAAGGCACAATAGTCGTCAGATCTGGCCGATCAACGGTCCAGATTTGATCAGAAAATTGCAATCGGCCAACACAGAGGAGGACTTAAGGTCGAGCGGAAGACACCCCCGATCAGCGATCTCCGATGATTGGATCGGCGCGTCGGATCAGAGGCAGGCAGAGGATACGGAAGGCAAAGATGGTGTGATTGCCGAAAGCGGTGGATCACAATTGACGATGTCATGAAGCAGAGCCGGGACCCCGAGCCAAGCGATACCGCGATTTGATGAACCAGACTCAACGATTATGTAAGTATTATTTCATAAGATTTGAGATCTACAGGGAAGGTATTTTTAATGCATTTTTGTTCATTATTTAATGAAATACAAAGGGAACCTTAGAGTAGCACTGATGTGATAAGGCCCGAACCCGAAAGGGTTTGGGAATGAAAATATATAAAATTTCAGGTCTGCCAAAGCCGATTTTTCATGGTTTTTAGTGTTTTTTAACATATTCCAAAAATACAAAGGGATGCAAGGGAGCAAGCCACTTGCGATTTACGATAGCGATAAGGATGGACTGGATAGAGGAATAGATGAAGTTCAAGGATTTTTTAAGTTTGAAATAAACAGAGCTTGGCAGGAGTTTACAGTGCTACAATGTTTTCTATATAAAATAGAAAACAATCATTGTTAGTATTTGAAGGGATTACAAAGGCCCGAAGACCCATCCCATTACAAAACAGAGGTTGAGAAACAATTGCCAGGGGACAGATGGCCAGAGGGACAAAAAGGAAACAACATAACTCATCCTAACCAACAAACGATCGTGGAGCATTGCTTTCACAAGCGAGCTCCCAGATAGCGTAGCAAATTACCAGAGATCAGTTACCCTGTTGCTAGGAAAGAAACCTTCGAGCTCATGTGTGCCTAGTCATGGCATCAAGTTGTTGAAAAGACAAAGAGGATAGATTATGACACTTCAAGCCTTTGAGAGCTCAGGAACATTGTAAAAGGCCTATAAATGGCTGAAAGTTAAATGTATGAACGGTTCAACTTTTGGGGACTGTGGATAATTTTCTAATCAAGCTTCTCATCTTCATTCTAGCAATATAAGATTCTTTTGTTGTTACATGTTCAATTTCCATTTTCTCTTTTGCTCTAAGCTTGCGCTTGAACAAGATGTTCATGTTTTTTTGTGTCTAATCACAGATAACTGTCATCTTATCTCTGCGTTGATAAATTAGATTTTCAAACTTCATTTACTTCTTGTCAATGGCCATTCATATGTGTTGATATATGCATCTGCTAGTATAGTTGGTATTCTCCATCTATCCATTGAATCTACAAACTGTTGAGCATCAGTGGTCTAAAGCCTTGTAAAGCTAAGGGTGTTCATGCATGTCTTGAGTAAAAACAAAGTTGAAATAATCATTTGACTTGATCCAAACCATCATCCATTCCAATAGTTTAGAGAAAAATATTGAAGATTATATGTTACCAGACATCTCCGAGCTGCAACCTAGGAGAGCTTCCTGGAGTGATAACATGTCCCATCAAACATTTTAACCTATGATCTACATCCCAATAAATTTCATTGACAAGTTGTTTAATTTCTTTTATTTCTATAATGCACCGTGACTATGACTTGGGCTTCTTAAACTTCGTGTTTAGTGCATTCTTTGTCATAGCTAATGAAGCAGCTAGATTCACCATAGTGTACTTAATATACCACGATAACGCTCCGTCCTACAACACCGTGACAAGCTACACTTTATTCATATCATCTTCATTGATCTACTATGCTTTCCACACAATTTCTGTGACAAACCAAAATTGATCATCCTATCATCCTTGACCCTTAAATATAGGCATCTTCACTATGTTAGCCATGCTGAATAGTGGCGGTGGAGGTGGAGATGTAGGTGTATGAGGTGGAGACAAAGGTGGAGGTGGATTTGACTGACGAGGAATCCCTAAAGTACGTTGATTTTTTTATTGTGATGCACCTCTAGATGTACTAGGGTTCCTCCTTTCTTCTTTGTTGTTTGATTCACCAAATAATGGATTGTACCCACCTTAGATAAATTTTTCACGATCGGCTCTGAATCTTTTTTCGCTTCACGTAGATCTAGTTTGGATTCTTTTAAACATCAATCTATAGTCATAACACCCTTTTCACATAACATCATCTTAATCCATAGCTTTAAGGAATTCAGATGCTTACCTCGTGGACCTTCGTAAAATTCACTCACCTTCACTATAGGATGTTGTCATGTCAATTAAAGATTTAGTAATGAAGCCTCTGAGGATACTATCGATCCAGTAATCAAAATCTCTTGTGACCTTATTTTTATATTCCTTAAGTCGCTTAATCAGCTCTAGGGTCCACACAATAGGATCCTCGTGCTTCCAAAAGGCTTCATTTTCCACTAGCTTTGAAATCCACTCTTTTAGCTCATTAGCGAATGATGCAAAAAATACCCCATTCTATTCTGTATAGATATACCTCTGTAACCACCTTTCTTTCAACTAGCGCGAATCTCTTCTTTCCTTTGCTTCTAATTCATGCAACTTCTGATTTACCCAATTTTGGATCTCATTTCTAGTCTATAGCCACATCACACATCCCTTAGATAGGTCTCGATCCTGGAAACGAAACTATTTGTTGGATTCAGGGGCTTAGACCCAGGTTCAAAGTTAGTTGTGCTAACCAACAAAACCCTATACCACCGGCCCTTTCATCAAATACTTGCTTGCGCAGATCATAGTCTCACCCGAGGCAATATTGGGGGATGCTAGAACCAGGTTTCTGCATCCAGAGGGACTATGCAGTGTGGTTATAAGGTTTCTAACAATTTAGGGCTTAATCGAACCTTCATGAACTATTAACCCTATTTTTAAAGTCGTAAATCGTTTTCCTACTTAACCAATTTGCGAACTGAGTGAAACTAATCTAACATGTATTATTCATCATATAAAATAGTATTTTAACCTTCACAATGCAATTCTAGAACAAATATATAAAAACGAACCAAAAACAGGCTGAAACACAAAAACTATGTGAACTTAATAAAATACATAGATTCGTCTCGAAATTTTTCTTTATTAGTTCAAGTCTTCAAGGATACAATATTTTTGACCCTATGCACACAATTGAAAACTTACCAAGGTCTTCAAATACACAGCTATATGAGCCTTCCCCTTTACCTAAATACAAAACAATCTCACAAAAATATACTCATAGATATTTCATCAATTGATTCATTCCTTGTTTTAGACTTGCTAAAACATCCCTTTATATGATTTTACCCTTACGGTCCACCAACCATGGGTGGAGCTCAAAATCCTCTATATAATCCCATCCCTTTACAAAAGAATGGGTTTTGACCAAGCCTAAGGCCCCTTTGACTCTTATAACCCCTGTTAATTATGATCCGCTCCTCAAAATGTGGAGTCGTTACATGAATCAGACAAAAATTAGACCTAGGGGATGCCTACCCAAAAAAAGATATTTCGAATGGAAAAATTTGACGGAAATGGAAATAGCCTCGAGATATGGAGTTTTTTTGTAGAAATTTTGAATAATTTAACACATATTCAACAGAGATTATCCTGATCATGTACTATTGCAGAAAACATACACAATACATAAGCTCCTCTACGTTGATCATCAATATAGCAGCATCAATAACAATAAAACATCAAGAGCATTCACACATTAACACAGTATGTATCCCGGGGAAAGCATCTCGCTAAAAACCCCAACTATCTGTATATTAATGATTGAGTCATGTAACATTACAAGGTACAATGCTTATCACAAGCAATCCAGTACCAGCTCCACCTGTTACACACAATACAGCTCAGATCTGAATCAATCACTGGCTCAAATCTCTTCCGCTGCTTGCCTGCCTCCGCTGCTCAATACCTGCACAAGAAACGGTGATAATTCCAAGGCAGCCACGTCTTTCCTTGGCTAAATCACGTGAGAACAAGCTACAATGTGGGAAAACTCATTGGCATACTCAGTCCCCTGATTTGTGCAAGATCTGGTGCACAACTATAGTCACAACTGATAGCAATCTGATTCTCTAACACCTGTCCCTGCTGAACTGAACATGCACTGACATGCAACTGAGTTAACTGATGTATTCATTAGTTGTATTATGAGTTAATAACTTGTGAATTAATTAATAACTAATTCACCCAACTCATCTCTAGTCTATTCGCCAGTTAGACTAAATACAACCAGTTTAACAAAGCTAAACTGAACACAACTCCATCAACTGCACCTCCAGTCCACTAAACTAAACTCACTTGAGTTCTAACTGAAGTCATGCATGCAAATATTCAACTAACCCATAAGAACCACGTATTTCCTTCATGCAATTACATGTGCCACATCCGTAGCTCGAACTGAAGTGCTCCAAGAGAATAAGATTAAGTTTATAGTCCAAATATTATTGTGAGATAATAATATTTTGACTTTTCTATTTTTAGCCTGGCAGTCTAAAAATAGACTCCTCCCATATGTCTAAAAATAGAAGTCCATCTATTTTTACCAACATGACCAATCATCCATAAACAGCAACCTGCAATCCATAGACATGATCCATATGTCTAAAAATAGACAGAGTCTAAAAATAGACTTGCGCCAAAAATAGCCTACGGGCCCACTTAGTGAAGGCAACTCTTTTCACTAAGCTCCATCATCTTGTTGCAATCTCAACATTTACAATATTTGCTGGCTTGATTTCGGAATCATATTCTTGCAGGGTTGTTACCCAATTTGCTCTCTTTTCACCCATGTCTTTCTATACCAAAAGATTTGTTACTGCTGGAAATGGCACTATTATTTTTGTATGGGTCTTGAGAAGAAAGGGTCTAAAGTGTTTGATCGCTTTGAAAACAACATAAGCTTGTTTCTCAATGTTGGAGTAATTTAATTCGGCCTCTTGCAAGTTTGAACTGAAAAAGGCAATTGGGACTTCTGCTTTATCTTGATTGGCTTGTGTGAGTATTGCAGCATACAATTTCTCAGAGGCAAATGTATACAAAATGAAGGGATCATAAAAGTTTGGAGTCACTAGAGATGGGGCATTTATAATTGCTTGTTTAATTAGGTTGAACACTTCATTTTCTACCTGACCCCATTTGAAGAGAGATTTTTTCTTGATCATTGCTTAGAGAGGTGACACAATTCTTGAGAAGTCGGGGACAAATCTTTGAACGGAGTTGATTTGACCAAGGAAGGATTGTATTGCTTTTTTGTTATGGGGTAAGGATATCTCAGAAATCTCCTTAATCCTATTTGGATCAATATGGATTCCAGATTTAGACACTATGAATCCAAGAAGCTTTCCTTCACTTAATGAAAAAAAGGAATTTTTTGGATTTAGTGAGATCCCATACTTTTGACAACGTTGAAAGATCTCCTTTAAATCTCTGAGGTGATCACTACGTTTTTTAGAATACACTATTATGTCATCTAAGTAAATCACCATTGACTTATTCACTAATCCTTTAAGTGCAATATCCATGGCCCTTTGAAATGTGGCGTCAACATTAATCAGTGCAAATGACATCTTTTGATATGCATATGTGCCCCATTTGGTTCTAAACGTCGTCTTCAATTGACCATCCGGGTGGACTAAACTTTGGTTATATCCTGATAAGCCATCTAAAAAGGACATCAATTCAAACCCTGCAACTGATTGTAATATCTGTTCCATAGGGGGTAATGGAAAATTTTCCTTTTGGCAGGATTTATTGAGATTTCTGAAGTCAATACAAATATGAATGTCTCCGTTTTTCTATCTTATTGGTACCAGGTTAAAAACCCATCTAGAATGTCGAACATGAAAGATAATTTTGGCTTTCAATAATTTATTCAGCTCAAACTTAATCTGGCTTTCTAGATTAGGATGGATTTTTCTTAGCTTCTACTAGACTTTTCTCATCAGAGATCATTAGAATTGTATGTTGTATGATTGAAGTATCGTAAGTTTTTTGGTCATCGTAATTCCAGACAAATACATTTTTATGCTACTTCAAAAGTTGAATGAAGTCTAATTTTTCCTCTGGAGTTAGACCAAGACCTAAGTTGACATTCTGTGGCTATATGTCAGTTCCTAGATTCAATAATTCATATCTCAGAGTTGAACTCTAAAGTTTTGAATTGGTGGACCTTTTGAATCTGTCTTTTAAATCATATAGGTCTTCCAATTTGACTACAGAATTGGGTATAGCATTATTGGTGCTTCCTTGTTGTAATTTCTTGTCATGTTGGTCTTCATTAATTATCTGATTATTGTAAGAGCCTTCTAAAGTCAAAAAACTTACAATATCAGGGTCATCATTTAAAATTGTCCAGTTGGTAACATTATCTGGGATGGAGGGTCTAAAGATCAATTCGATTGAGAATCTGTCCAGACTATAGTCTTCTGAGGGAATGAGCTTTGAAGATACATTAGCCAGGAGGTCAACACTAGCATTTTAGAGTCTGGGAATATGAAATATTAGATGCTATAAAGTGTGCATTCAGGTCTTGTACTAACGATTGATAATGCTTTAAGTGACCTAATAGAAAATGTATAGTATTTCCTACCTACTTGATAACAATCTCAAAATCACCAAAGACTTGTAGATACTTGATGTCAAGTCTGATTGCCTTGTATAACCCTTGCACTAGAGCTTCATATTCTATAGTATTATTTGTGCAATTGAACTCAAGTCTACAGGTTAGCATGGTTTTCTCTCCTTTTGGACTAATTAATATACAACCTAATCCTGCTCCATCATTAGACTTAGAACCGTCAAAAAATAATTTCCAAAACAAAGATTTATTTATAGGACTATCTACAAAATTAATGCATTTAAAAGTATCCATTTAAGAAAAATTTTCTACCTGAGATAAAACTTAATATTCTAAAAAAGGTGAAGTATGAGCATTGAAATTCCCTAAGAACGAGTCAACAAAATAGTTTCCAATTATATTATTGTTGTATGCTATAGGTTCATTTTCTTCTTCTAACTCCATTACTATGTACTTTTGGTGTCTTTCTCACTCAACCTTTATTTGATTTGGTTTACCATTGTAAGGGAGCCACATGTGTGACTAGTCGGTCACAAAGTAACCGTGAAGCTTTTCTGACCAATCCCTGCTAAGAATTAATCCATAAAATTCAGGAATGTCTGCAACAAGAATATCAATGAATTGACATACCTTTGGATTCGATGAAAGCCTTATGGTCACTTGATTGAGTTCACCAATAACTTCAACTTGAGACCAATCCAGCTGCACTATGCGTATTGCAGACTTTTGAGGTTGGACATTTAAATTTACACAAACTGTCTTAGGCAAAATATTAGATGAAGCACTAGAGTCTACCAAACAATTATGCAAATTTTTCTTGAAAACTTCAAAGGTAAGGAGTAATGGAGGGGTATGGGATTTTGACCTTCCTCCAATTAAAGCAATGTCATTTGGGTCAACTTTATTTGACATACCAGTTGGAGGTCTCCCCATTTCATGAGTAGCTTGTGAGATTACGGTCGCAGGAAGAGGTGAAACAAGTACTGCATGCAACTCTTTCAAAAGTAGTTTCTGTTGATGCTTCAATTTCCTCAGCTCATGAAAAGTAATGTTGGCCCTAGTCTTCTTCATGTATTCAACAATATTATACTCCATTTCATCGGAAATATAAGTGTTTTAGATGGAGTTGATGAATCAGATTGGACTAGGTTTGTCTGAGTCGCCTTTGGTGATGATTTCTTACCTGCGACTTTATCTTTGGAAGCTGGGCTTGGGTTCTTCTGTTTAGAACTAGATTGTGGAGGATTGAGTTGATTTCTGCTTCTAGTAGTGACTGGTAATGCATTTTGATCTTCTTCATCTGGAAGGATGAAGTCCCACATTCCTTGTAGTTCTACAACCTCATCATCATCAGTATGTTCCTCATTTGAAACTTCCTCTTCTTTTCCTTCCGATTTTGTGTTTGTTATAGCGTTGGGAGGCTTAAGATTGGTTGAAGGATTCCTCTTGAAAGGCTTATAAGGTTTCTTAGAAGAAGGCTTTGCCACTTGTTTTTTAATATCAACCATTTCGTTAGACATGGTTTTTAAAACTTTCTGTAATCCTTCGAAGTCAAATGGGTCCTTTGATTGTTTTTTCTTAGGGTCATCTCTAAAAGAAACTTTCTTAGACTTTCTTTCATCAAAATCGTTTTTCTTTTCTAAAGCTAAGATACGTTTTTCCACCACTATCGCTTCTTTCATGTTTTCAACCAATGTTGGCTTAGCAGCCCTATCTACAAAGATTGCTATATTTGAAGGTAAGGCAGATATGTACCATTCACTTCAAACTTCTTCGCTAGGCTTGGATGCGGTAGGGATCTTATTTAAGAGTTTATTAAATCACGAGTTGAAATCTTTGATAGGTTCTCTTGATTCGGTTTTAAGATTTGAGAGATCATTGATTAATGTCACTGTAGACCTATCATCACTAAATTTTGTCAAGAATTGCTCTTAGAAAATATTCCAACTAGTAATGGATCCTGATGGTAATGAAAAATACCAAGACCCAGCGGCTCCTTGTAAGGTATATGGGAAAAGCCTAACAACAACTTCTTCTTCAGTAACTCCATTTAAATTTATTGACAACATAAAGTTGTTTATGTGTTCTTCTACCAATACGCCTGCATTTGGGTTAAACTTTGGTAGCCATTTTTCAGGATGAGCCGGAAATTGACTTAAGGGTTCAGGCATTGTGACTGCTGCTGGATTGTTCCATGTTCTCTATGCCATTGTTGAGATACTAACAGAGGAAAGTGCATATGAGGTTACGAGTGTTTGGGAAGATGATGATACAATTCCAGTACCCTGCTGAACAATGATATGGAGTTGGGGAGTGGATGGTTGACTTTTCAATGGATTGGATGAAATGGATGATGATGATGAAAGAGTCTCACTATCAAACCCTTCCGATGTCTTCCTTGCTCTTTTCCTCTTTAGTAGAGGGAATTTTGTTGGTTCAATACCAAGCTTTTCACTCTGTAATCTAGTAAGAGAATGGGAAGGAATGTATTGCGAAGTCACACTGCCTTGAGATAACTCAGACTTCTGTGGTGATATGGAAAATCCTTGAAGTTTATGAATTAAAGATTGAACTTCAGGAGGTTCAAGAGTGGATTTATCTGAGATGTTCAGGTTTTTAGCAACATTTGTTGTTTTCTCAACTTCTCGCTTAGAATTTGGAGACTCAGAATGTAATGGAGAAGTCAAGGGAGATGTTGAGGGCAATATTCTCTTAGAATGGGTTTTGGATTTAAATTTGCTCGCCATTCATAGTTCAGGCCCTCCTTATAGCGCCAAATATGTTGAAGGCCCAAAACTCGGGTCTACAACGAGGGGGATAACCACTCGGTCCGGACCTTGAAAGCAGCTCATTTTTCATTTAGGATAGTGGCTCCGACTAGGGATGATGGGACCAATTTCCCAATTTCTTTATAATGGTACACTAAGGGGATGATGTTTTTATTTTTAAAGGTTTATGGGGAGGATGCTTTACTCTAAATCTAATCTAACATATGCAATTTTATTCTAATGAAGGAAAACATCTAACTCTAAACTATCCTTGGAGTAACACTTTGTTTATGTGATTTAAAATAATTTCCAACAACGATTGGTAATAAAAATAATTCAATCACTATGAGAAAAGAGTACATTAAAGATGATTGTTTTGTATAAGAAATTAGCCGAAACAATTATGATAAACACATCGCATAATAAGTCATTCATAAAATTAGCATAAAAAGAATAGTTATCTTCATACAAAAGTGTAAAAATGATAACTGAACATTCAGGGTTTCATATATAAACAACTGAAAATAATATATCACTTGGCACTTAAGCAAAAAGTATTAAGAGATAAAAGTAGCATTGATAATAGGTTCTACTCATGAGATTCAGTGATATAGATTTAACTTCAAATAATTCGATATCCACTAAGAGTACAAAAGTGAATTTCAGTAGCAGACATTAAACTCAGATATAAATAAATCTCAGTCCATTTATTTATCAAAAACTCCTTAATGGGGGCAGAAGTGCACGTTCTGAAGAATTGTTTTTGAAAAA
The DNA here is from genome assembly GCA_000404065.3 of Pinus taeda. Taxonomy (NCBI): domain Eukaryota; kingdom Viridiplantae; phylum Streptophyta; class Pinopsida; order Pinales; family Pinaceae; genus Pinus; species Pinus taeda. The sequence continues at coordinate 9,692 of APFE030052902.1, read as the reverse complement.
TTTATGGACCCCTCTCTAAATGCATGAGAGGGGTTTAAATACTACTAACTAAAATCTAAGAATAGTTACTACAAAAATAGATGAGGAGGTTCAAAATGATCATCCTCATTTAAAGAAAAAATGAACTAAAATTAAAGTAAAATTGTATCTATGCTAAATGATGTATATGTTCTTTTAAGTTGCAAATGTCCAGCATGGGTTTTAGGAGCATTAGTTGGCCGACTTCAGCTTTCAGTTGACTTGTGAATACAGAATCGGTGAGCGTTGGTGCTATATTCTCGGCGGAGGTTATGAGGCACTTCAAAGTCATCCACTGGCTATGTGGTTTTACCAGATATTGCCAGTAAGTGTCCTAGTTTAGCTTGCTTATATGACTCTACCTTTTCTTCTATTGTTTGCTTCCACCTTGTTTACAGCTGGTGTGCCTTTGGGAGAAATCATGGAGTGGTTTCTGATATTAAATTTGCTTTATGCCAATTTTCGTTGATGTAGTCAATGACGTTGCTTGCTTTTGTTGTTGCCTCCTCCATCGCTTGCTCTGCTTCCTTGAGATGTGCATCCCATTTTGCAAGTAGCATTTATTTATGGGATTCATCGATTCTGGGCAATTCGCTCTTTTTCCCTCCTCTTATTTCTGCCAATTCACAAATTCATAAACTTTCTTAAAAACTAAATCATAATCAAGTCGTAAGTCTACAACTTGATTTGTAATGTAGTTGCATTTTTCGCAATGGGAATTCCATTGCGAGATCCTTTGGCAAAATATTTCTTCCTGTTGTAAGAGCTGATCATTGAGGGCAAGGGATTCTCTGATGAATTCTTCAATTTTAGGGTTGTCCTTATGCAGTTCTATTGTGGCCTATAACTATTGTTATTTATTGGCTAGATTGTTTTGATAACCCAATTGCATTTGCTGGAAATTCTGTTATAGCTTTGCCAATTGTATTTTTGCTTCTCGACTGATGCTGGCCTACTATAGTTATTGTTCCAACAATAGAATCTTATCCTCCTTTTCTTTTAATAGTGTTTGAATTTCCGACGTTTTATCAATGGTTACAGAAGCATATACCCCTACAATCTGAGAGAGCCTAGTGAAGTTTTTTGTTGGATCAGTGGTCGGGTCTTGCCAAAGAACATCAAAAGGTTCAACCTTTAGAGAAAGTACAATATCTATTTTTCATTTCTTTCTTTGTCTCCTGGCAACAACCTTATGCTGCGGGCTATAAAATACATCTAGAGGAGGGACCTCTTATATTTTCAGCACAATTTCAGACGACGGAGCAACAAGAATATGCTCTGTCTGTTGACTATTAATAACCTCTTCTATTATCATTTTTGTGGTTGTCTCCCCTAGGTTTATCAGTGGACCTGCACTCTGTTCCTTGGTGTATATTAGCTCATTAAAATTCTCCCACTCCTTTTCTAGGTCTACTATAATTGGACTTGTTTGTTTTGTGAGGGGAGTGGGAGTCTCGACCGGTTTTGGGGACAAGACCTGCTAGTCAGGCTTTTATATAGACTGAGTTGTATCTTTGATTGACCCTTCACTTCTGCTATGTTCACTATTTGACTGTTTATCGGATTTTTCAGCTGATTCCCTCTCAGAATTTGATTTAGACTTCTCTTCTCCTGAACTTCCACTTATGCTAATACAAGGAGTGGGCTCTCTTATTGGTTCAATGCGCAATTTGTCCAATAGGACATTTGCCAATCTCTGTTCTCTGTAATGGTTAAACTCTTGAAGCTTCCCTTGGTCAAACTGAATTTTTGCCATATGTAGAATATCTCTGAGAGAGCACTTCTAGCAAAATACATCGTCAAAGATATCATCTTCTTTAGTAAACACTTTTATTTTGACCCTCGTTGTAAAATTCTTGATAGTATCCAAGGGATCATACTACCTTCCTTAGAACTTTGGTAGCTGTAGACTTATCATATTATCAACCTCTTTAAAAGCGTGTCCCAAATCAAACATTGTGAAGGCCTTGCAGACCACTAGGAGTTGAGGCCAGATGGCCTTCTTCTTATCCTTGAGTTCTCTGCTCATTCCCCCAATATCACAGGTTTGGTAAGCTATCTCTTAGGTCATAAGTTTGTCGGGAACATACAAAGGAATAACATGAGGTGAGGCAATGATCCAAAATACCCTAATGTATGTGAATAACTCTTCCCCGAACCACCTTCCCATAGGGAGAATGTCAATTTCAGCTTCTGGGGAGAATCTTGGGGTGTCTTTGTTATATAGCATTTTATGAGTAGGAAGCATCACTCCATGACAAATCTTGTAGAAATGTGGGATAAATTGGATTCCGATAGTTCTTTGTGATAAACCTGAATAGGAAAAGGGTTATGTACTGTCCATTTCCATCCAATGATGGGAAAATCAAAGACAAAACAAATGGCATCCATGACGTAGGCAGCTAAAAAGAATGGAGGGTAAAACCTCTGAGCAAAAATTCCTTTAGTTCGATAATTTAAAATAGCAGAAGCTAAATTATTCGATAAAATTTGGGCCCAATCCATTATGGTGGCATTGGTGGCCGCATCCAATAAAGGCAACCATTCTGATGAAAACTTATTGATATCTGGCTTCCCAAATAATCTACATAGCATTGCAGTAGCAAAACAATAAGGAGAACATAGAGAGCCAGTGGCGTACATACCATTTTTATCCTTCTTTAATGGTTCCTCCTTTGCGAACCAGCTCTTTGTGCAGTCTACCAAATCCTCATTTTCTTTGGCGAATTTCTCCACAAATTGTTTGTTATAACTGGCCCGGGGTTTTGGCAGGTGTTACATATGCCTCAAATTACTTGGAGTAAATGACCGCATGACCTCCTGGTTCCGTGTCTTGAATTCCCTATCGGATATATCAGCATGGTCTATAATCCATTTTACCATATCTATGTAAGGGAGTATCTTCGGCCTCGTTGCAACCCGGTGCAGAAACGAGCATGCAAGCTCTGTTAGTGATGCTTGGGATGACCCACGTCCATCTTCCGTAACTGTAACCTCCATAACTCTCAGGTTTTCTTCTTCTAACAGTCGGTACATGCCTTCCTAAGTAGATATCCCTACTTCCTTGGTACAAGTGGTGTCTGTAAATAATAGAGTGATTTCTAATTTTTTGGATGCGGGAGCTTTGCCTTTCTTTGCCATTATGTTCTGCGTGTTGTTCTATGTACTGCTTTGCGTACTGCTCCTGAAAATAGTAAGCAGAGAACAAAGATACAGTAAGGATAATGGAATAATGAGCAACAACAAGGTGACGGTAAAGCTTTTAATTTTTTAAAATCATATCAAAGATATCACCTTACGAGAGATGGTCCTTTAAACCAGATCTGATTCGTTTTTAATAAATACCATCAATGGACTGTTAAGCTAACATTTAATGCTCATAACTATTGCATTAAACAATGGAAAGTAATATCATTTAACTCTGAGCCCTTAGATTTGTGGTAAAGCGATTTTGCGATTTGCTTCACAATATCGCAGATCACGATATCACAAAACCTATTATCTTTATCAATCATTTGTTTCATCGTGTGGTTGCGAGATGCGATTTGCAAGGAGCTTTATGGTATTTCTCAATATCAGGCGCTTTGTATTAAGTGGCGCTGCAGTCAATGGAATCTGCAATATGCGATGAGTTTGTAAGGCTCGCGATCTCGCATTCTCACTTTTTCGTATTTCCAAGAGTTTCTTTGTAAAGGATGCCCGTCATTACCCTTTTGGTGATGCGATGTTTATCATTAAAAATGGGTTTATTAAAGTTTTTCTTAGTACTCAAGACTTTCCACTTACAAGGGTTTTCCTAGCTTTTGTGGTTGTATAGCACTTTTCATAAGGAGGCTCAACATTTATAACATTTTTTATGTGCATGAAGCATGAAAAGGTAGGAATTCATATTGTTGGGAATTTTTCTTTGATATCATGTTTTATTGAAAACAAAAAGACAATCTTAAGTGCTAAATTTTGATTTTTTTAGAAGGGTCCCCATTTATTAATGTTATTGCTAACACTAATAAAAAGGGTGGTTGTTGATGGTCACAACAGGTTCCAAAGTTTATAACCCTTTAAACCATTCTTATACCCAATAAAGATGCACTTTTCAGATTTATTATCCAACTTGGTTTGTTTCTCCTTTGGAACATGTACATATGCATCACATCCAAATACCCTCAGATGTAAAAGAGAGGGCTTCTTACCAGTCCATAACTCTTGTGGAGTCTTATCCCCCAATGCTGATGAAGGTCACCTGTTGAGTAGGTAACATGCTGTATCCACTGCCTCTGCCCAGAATTCCTATCCTAACCTGGCACCACTAAGCATGCTTCTTGCCCTTTCCATCAACGTCTTATTCATTCTTCCTGAAACTCCATTTTTCTTAGGTGTATATGTAGTATTCTGTCATGCTATACCACACTTCCTACAGAATTCTTCAAATTCCTTGCTGCAAAACTCTCCACCATTATCTATCCTCAACACCTTTATCTTCTTCTCTGTCTGATTTTCCACGAGAGCCCTAAATTCTTTAAACTTGTCAAAGGCTTTAGATTTCTTCTTAAGGATATATATCCATTTATTCCTTGAGAATTCATCTATAAATGAGACATAGTACACAGACTTACCCAGTGATGGAACCTTCACAGGTCCAAACACGTCACTGTGCACAAGTTCTAATATCTATTTCGCCCTCTTACTACCGGAGGGGAAACTCACCTAATTCTGCTTCCCATATACACAATTTTCACAAAAATCAAAATCTAGAGAGCTATTACTCATACCTTCTACCATACCTTTACCATGAAGTATTCAAAGGCCCTTCTCTCCAATATGTCCAAGGCTTTTATGCCACAACATGGTCTTCTCTCCAAAGACCACTAGATTTTCTGCTCCACTTTCAGGAACCATAGAACTGTTGCACCCATCAATACCAGTGCTACCTTGCAGCTTGTATAAAGTTCCAATTCGAACTCCCCACATCAATACCAGTGCTCCCTGAACCATTTTGTAGGTTTCCTTCTCGAACACTGTTTTTACACCTACATCATCCAGCTTGCTTACAAAAATCAGATTTCTGGCCTATGTAGATCACCCGGAAGTGTTCTAACCCTTCCACCTTGCAACTTCAACTTTACTTTTCCGCGACCAATGATTCTAGCCTTCCTATCATCCCCTAAGACGACATCACCACCATCGTATTTCTCATACTCACAGAACCACTCTCTATGGGGAGTGAAGTGAAAGGATGCCCTGAGTCAATCAACCATGCCTCATGATCTACATGTGTACTTGAAGAAGCCAAGTACACATCCCCACCTTCATCTGAGGTGGTTTTCGCCTCTGCAGAAGGAGCATCATCAGATCCTTTCCTTTATCAGGAGATTTAGATTTATAGTCCCTTTTTGTAAGTGCCCTTCCTTTCCCCATTTCCAGCACACCACCTTTACAGGTTTTCCTGGAGATTTAGATCTCCCTCTAGATTTAGATCTCCCACTCGATGAATTATTTTTGTTTCTGTTCTGGGACCGTCCTCGTACAGACAAGGCATCACCATTCTGACTATCCATTTTTTTCCATCTCATCTCCTTCGTCAGCAAGGATGAGACTATTTCATCAAACTGCAAGGTAGTTGCATTGCTACCTATTGCAATAACCAGACTATCCCACGAATCTAGTAGAGAACACAACAGACTGATGCACTTATCTTTATCTGAAATTTTAATATCAACAGATGCTAACTGACTTACCATAGTATTAAATGCATTCAGATGCTTTATCACCGAGTCTCCATATTTCATCCTTAGGTTATACAGCTTTTTCCACAGGAACAGTTTATTCACCAAAGACTTAGATTGGTACAAAGTCCCTAACTTTTCCCACAAAACCTTCATCGTAGCTTCCCCTGATACATTCACCAATACTAAATCTGAGACACACAATCATATTGGGCTCTTTGCCTTCCGATCCAACTTCTTCCATTCTTCATCGGACAATCTCGTTGGTTTAGTACCTGAATCTACCAAGATCCACTGCTATTTATCCAACATCGGATCCTCCATCTTGAGTTTCCACAACTCAAAACTCTGACCATTAAATTTCTTGATCTCTATCTTTCCACTGCTCACCATCTTCTTTCACCACCAACATGGATCTCACAGATCTCCCACTGAACAGGTTCTACCACAGGCCCGAGCGAAACCCCTCAGCAACAAAGGCATCCCCTTGAAGCCAAAACTGCTCTAATACCAAATGTAGGTTTTAACCCCATATAGAGATTACCTGCATACGAATTCTAAAACACAGAAAATAAACAATGCGAGAGCATAACACATAAAACACATATACACAGAGATTTTCCCCTGGATCCCAAAACTTGGACAACCAGCTTGATTTTTATTTATTTTTATTTCAATGTTATAATACATATTTATACATGCCGAAGCATCCAATACCATGGACCGAAAACCATCGTGTCCAATACCATGGACCGAAAACCATCACATCCAAAAACATGTGCGAAAATCATGCACAAAACCATAGGTGGGTCTGCCCATCCTAACATAGGGTCCAAAACCAAAATTTGTCGGGGCGTTTCCCTAGACCCCATAAAGTGGGGTTACGGGTATGACTCAAACCCCCTGGGACCCCCCCCGCTACACAATTAGTTCAACTAAGGGGGGCTCCACCTCCCTCTAACCCCCCGATTAACTATGTGGGCTAGTCGTGGAAACAATATAACACAACCCAACAATGTATATGTCACTTTGTCAAGATGAACCTGTGTATACAACTTAAACTATCTGAAAACATCATTTTCCTTCAACTTCTTGATTATGATCAGTAGACATTTGTTCCAACTTCCTGTTCTTCTACACCAATGCCCTATTACCTCTTAATTGAGTTGTTACCCTATGAGTTTCCGTTTATCAAATCTGCACTGACTTGTGAGTGAGTTGCCATCAAGGATGACATCTGTATCATAATGCCAACAATTTCCCCCTTTGGACTTGATGGAAACCATATTGGTGTTGATTACTACAAGCTATATAAATTGTTAGAGATATCAAGAAACACCACAATACTCTCCCCCCTTGACATCAAGGGCGAAAGACGAACCAAGATATTCTCCCCCTTTGAGATACATTATGTTGTCCATGCTCCCCCTGAGTACATGTAGAGTCTGTAGAGATAATTTTCAAAAGAATAACATGAATCTATATCTCAACAAAGTGAGTATGACCTCCCTAAGACCAATGACCCATACATACATCAATCACCCAACCAAGAGGGGATATACAAAATTTGACTCATCCACCCAACCAAGTGGGGATATACCAATTGTTTATACATGATTGAAATATAGCAATTATTACATCATCCTTCCCATGCAAAGTGGGGGTACAAATTACATCATATGTCCAATATGACTCATTCAAAAATAGACTATGATAGAAGGAGACATATTACACCTTAGATATCTACATGACCTATGCAACAATTGATATGAATATCTGAAACCATAGCTGTAATCAGCAACCATAATGCCAAATATGTAGAATGTTTGTGAAGGCTAATGCTCCCCTTGAACCTGTGCTACATGTGCATTGTCAACAAACCATTCATCAAGGCATCTTCATCAGTCAGATAAAAATCAATGAACAAGGCATATCAGCAGATTGTAATCATTAATATCAAACTGAATACCCATAACAGAGTCTGACCCACTGTTTTTCTATCAGAAAAACATATCCGCTCCTGCAACCATAGAAACTCGCATATATACGCGACTATCCTTCATGAAACCAGCGTATAGGAACCTTCCTCTAAAAAACTAGATTTAACAGCAGGATGATGCAGAAACTACTCCCAACTTTTGTATGAGATATTCAAATGCTTCTTTGGGAAGCGACTTGATGAATATATCAACAACCTGTTCTTTGGAGGGAACATACTCCAATTTAATCTTTTGTTCAAGCACTTTCTCTTGCAGAAAATGGTATTTAATGGGTATTGTTAGAATATTATATACTACGGAGCAATGGAACACATAAAATATTGCATAAATATAAAACCAGGAAAAATGCAAAAAACAAGAGAGACACAGATATATGTGGTTCACCCAGTTTGGGCTACGTCCACCCCGAACAGCCAGTCCTTCCTTTCTATTATCCAGCAAAATGAAGAGACACAACCTACAGCAAACCCGCTGTAATATCTTCTATCTTCTCTCACAGTCTCACCTCTCTGTTTCTCGCTCACATAGAATACACACCTATCTCACAGCCTCAAATACAATACCTTCATACAAAGAGAGGGGTTGCCATCTAGGGCAAAAAAACCTAAACTAAACATAAGTTCTACTGTCAAATCATCCGCCTAATGAACAGCCCAGATTGACTAGAAATTACTATACTTTTACAAGGCAATTTTACATTTGTTTTTAGCTTCAGGGGCGATGCCCCCGAGCCCCCGCCGGGGGCCCGCTAGCCCCCCGGACCCTCGTGGGGGGGACAAGACCCCCCCACATGAAGGGGTGTACAAAAATTCCTGGGGTATACATCCGGTTGAAACAAAGACCTCTGAACAATCATGCTCCACACACAACAATCTCCCACTTGGAGAATGATTGTAGTAACTCCATCGCTGCTTCATTTGCTGGACATGACTTCTCTCTTGGACTGTGTTTCTGCATTTCACGTCATCCTTGAAGACAATTGAAACTGAGCATGTTCTCAGTTTCTCCCTGGTTACAACTTTTGTTAGCATATCTGCAGGATTCTAGCTAGTGTGTATCTTTTCCAGCTTCAACTGTCCATCTTCTAACACTGATCGTGTGAAATGGTACTTGAGTTGTATGTGTCTAGTCCTAGAATGAAATGCTGAGTTCTTTGCAAGATGAATGGCACTTTGGCTATCGCTGTATAGCATGCCCTTATCATGCTTCTTACCCAATTCACCCATAAACCTTTGTAACCAAATCATTTCTTTACTAGCCTCTGTAGCAGCAACATACTCTACTTTTATTGTTGAAAGTGCAAACAACACTTTGGATTTTTGAAACCCAACTGACAGTTGTTCCACCAACAGTGAATACATATCCTGTAGTGCTCAATCCTGTTTATCTCTGTCCCGCCATATCTGCATCAACATATCGCCTGTAGAGAATGTTTGAAACCACCAAAGCATAATGCTTGATCATGTGGTTTACCTTTCAAATATTTTGAGAATCGCATTTCACTGCCATCCAATGTTCCTTTCCTGGATTGTTATGTACCTGCTTACACTCCCACTGCATGTGCAATATTAGGCCTTGTGGTAGACCATTGCATACATTAAGCTTCCAACTACTGATGGGCATATGGAACTTTGGACATATAATCCATGTCTTCTTGGGTCTTTGGGCACATTTCCTTACTAAGTTTGAAATGGCTAGCAAAAGGTGTACTAACTGGTTTTTGCATTGTGCATGTTAAATCTTTTCAACACCTTTTGTATGTACTCATTCTGAGACAATGTTAATTTACGATTTTTCCTGTCTCTAGTTATTCTCATACCAAGGATTTGTTTTGCAGCTCCAAATCCTTCATTGCAAATGAATTTGCCAATTTTCTTTTGAGCACATTTATTTCCTACATGTTAGACCCTACAACAAGCATGTCATCTACATACAATAACAATATAATATA
>APFE030052900.1:70755-84696 GCA_000404065.3 Pinus taeda | reverse complement strand
CAAGTAGCCTTGATTCTAGGAGCTCGGCTGTCCAACTGAAGTTTAACTGCGGATTTGTGAGGCAGTCAGAACTGTTGTTCTGGTAGAATAGTTTATGACTGCTGTTCCTGTAGGACAGCTGGCTCCTTCTAGAGCTCGGAGGGGAGATTGATTTGAGCTCGGAGTTCTTGGTGGGAATCACGAGGAATGTCCCAATACCATGGACATCTCTCCACAAAATCAGCAGTGCCACCTTATTGTCTCCTTATCCCTTTTGCGTTGTCTCTTGCTCCCCTTTTTAATGCCAAAACCTGGAATCACAATGCATTAGTCACGTAGATAAAGTGTCTAACCTTCCTCCTACAAACAACATGAATAAACTAAGAAATGCATGCATAAGCAAATAAAGATGAATGGTTTGAGCAAGTAAAGTAGGCCAAAATGAGCCCAAATTGTACCAAAATTGGGGCTCATCACCTACACCAGCTGTGGGTCCAGACATGGTGACGATATGCAGTGAAAGAGGCTCGGAATAAGATGAGGAATCAGAAGAACCAGGAGAAGAGTCGGTATGGGGACTCAGAGGGCTATGAACTTGAACCCAATGGGGAGGGGTAATATGCCCAAGTGGAAACTGGGGATGAAGGAGTAATAGTCTCTACGATAAATGCCTTGGTGGTGCAATGGTAGTAGGACGCACGTGACATGAAAATGGTGAAGGGAGATCAACAATATGCCTTTGTCTCAATGAGGAGAGATAAAATTATTATGTTAAATCTTGGCTTGGCAGTGTAAACCAAGCACCCTTATCTTAAGGTGTGCTTGTGTGTGAAAGCGTATTAATTTATTAAGCCCAAATCATGTTTGTAAAAAAAGAAAAAAGCTTGCTGAAAATAAATTGAAATTAATAATAGAAAATGAACAATAGAACAATTAACTAAACCCCACCCAAACTAGGTTTGCAAACAGGATGCTGGTTGGTGGCTAAACCAATGGAAAATACATTGAAATGGTTAAGATATCTAAATGTCGGTGTGACTGGAATCAAGTGATAGTAAGCTACTAGAAAGTGGTGCAGAAATAGCAAAAAATCAGAGGGGAAGATCGCTGCAAACAAATAGGGAGATGGGTGAAACATATAGGGCAATCAATGGGACCCTAAGGCAAATGAAAAAACAAGTTTAAATGTGAAACTATGGATGGTAACAACCTATCTTAACAGATATGAAACATAATGGTACATATATGGAAAATGTGGTTGAAAGCATTGCAGAAACTGAGACTACTCACTCAGCTAGATTCCTTCTAGAAAGGTGGAAGCATACTAGAAGCCCTAGGGGAGGCTAAATTTATCTTCAACAAGTAAATCAAAGTGGATCAAGGCCTTAATAGGATGAGACAGAGGTCAGACAACCCAATAGACAACTCTCTGCAAAACCCAGAAATAGATCTGAGAAAAACCCTAAAACCCGGAAATCGCAGGTACTAAACTATTTCTCTGTATGGATCACACTTTTTGGGCTGATAAGTGCATTTTGGCCTCCATATCACACTTTTTGCAGCAAAAAATGTGATTTCTACATTGTGGATCTCGGTTGGAAAATCTCGGAAAAAATGTCGCCTTTGTCGTGGTTGGTTCCTGTGACCTGTGGAAACGACCAGAAAGCTTGTGGAAGACAAAACTTTAATAGATCTAGGGTTGAAAAAATTAGGAAACATTAATAGAATTGAAAAAATAAGAAACCCGAAGTTAAAAACCAAAGGTACTTAGGTTTCTGGATCTGAAGTGTAAAACCGAGTGGAATCTCCAATTTTGTTGTAGTGTTTTCTTCTTAAAGATGTACAAAAAGAACCCACTTAAGATTGTGGATGACAAACAATCTCAACAATATAAATGGCTGCTAAAATTTGTAGATATGCAGCAACTGATAGAAACAAAACCTGCCAAAGTCTGGATCTATGCCACAATCATAGTTAGAAAATAAAAAGAAAGAGTAATAACTCCAATCATCCAATGGAAACTAGATATGTAAGGAAAATTTTTATTATAACACCTGTGAAGGGAACAAATAGATGTTACGAGTCCCCTTATATGGGATGGATTCTTGGCTATCCTCAAATGTGTTCATCTTGTGTAGAGTCTCTCTCCTCTATAATGTATAAACCTAGAAAAAATATGGTGTGTGACAATTAAAATAATTAGAGTTACAACAGTGAGTGCAACAACGAAAATAATCAAAAGTGAATAATGAATGGGAAACCCTTCTATTTATAACAAAATATTGAGTTATCCTCGAATAATGAGAAATAATAAAATATTATTGATCCCATTCTTGGAATAACCACTTGGAATATTTTATTATATTTGTTTAGGAGGGAAGTATTTAAACTTTTACTTAGAAATAATAAATAAATAAATGATTTATTTATCATCTCAAGGAATTAGTTAAGGAATAATAAGAAAATAAGGATTTATTTAATTATTCTTCATGGGTTCAACTGTAAATTACTTAACAAATGTGGTTTATTAAGTAATTTCTAACAGTGAAAGAAATTTTACTATGGTAAAATTGGCTTTACATGGTGTACTTCGATCCATCTAGTAAATTAGGCTAGATGATAATTTTTTGGTGATAACACTTCTTGCAGGCTGCCATGATGGCCATCTTAGAGAATTTATCAATGACCATGAAAATGCAATAATTGTTGTGCTTAGTAGAAGGAAGGCCCAACATATAATCCATGGAGACAGATTCCCAAGGCAGACTATGAGTAGTTAGAGGAGTATATAGGCATTTCTTTTTTATGGTTAGTTTGGCAATGGCACAGGCGATGTAGGATTATTGTACTTCCCAACATCCTGATGAAGTTTCGGCCAATAAAAATATGTCTACAATACAACCATTATCTTCTCTACTATGAAATGTCCAGTGACTTGACTGTAGTGTGCCTCCCAAATCGTCTTGGCACACTCCCTTGAAGGAATACATATGTGTCTCAAGTAGCATAACAGTGCATCCTTAAGGTGAAAATTTGGAACTTGCTTCCATTCCAAGAGTGTCTAGTATATGTTGTTGAATTCTGGATCACTCTTGTAAAGATGCCACCACCTCGATGTCTCGTGCCCATAGGAGTCGAGCACAGTGATTAGCGCCATGACCAGTTTTTGGGTAAGGAAATGAGTGACATTATTGGTGCTTCCTTCTTATACTTAATGTTCAAATGGAACTGTTGCAGATAGGTGGACCATTTTTGATGGTGATCATTCTGAAACTTCCCTTATGTCAATATGAACTGTAGAGGTCGACGGTCTGTGTGGATGATTTTTTCCTTCCCCATAATGTAATTCTTCCATTGATGGCAAGCCTACACGATGGAATACATTTCTTTTCTTTCGGACTGTTTATGAAAGTTTCTCACTATGGTAAGCCATTGGATTCCCATGTTGAGTAAGAACCACACTAATAACATAGTCAGAGGCATCTGTCTTAGTCTCAAATGGTTGTTGTAGGTTTGGTAATGTGAGCACTGGTGCAGAATAGAGATTATTCTTCAACTCAGAGAACACTCACTATTGGGTTTTTGAACAAAAGAACTTTACTTTCACTCCACCTTTGGTAACTTGACTTAAATTCCAAGTGATATGAGAGAACCCCAACATGAACCTACAGTAGAAATTGGAAAGACCCAAAAAGTTGCAGAGCTCTGTTAGAGTGGTTGGGGCTGGCCAATCCTTAATGACTTGTATCTTGGATGGGTCCACATGTACACCCTTCTCATCAATGATGTACCCCAGATATTGAACCTGGGTCAGGTCAAAGGTGAATTTCTCCAAGTTAGCACATAGCTTGTGTTGTTGAAGGGTTTGAAGGACCTGTCAAATATGGTGGAGATGTTCTTCCCAACTCTGGTTGAAGATCAAGATGTCATCTAAATACACCACCATGAATGCATTCGTGAAGGGCTGCAAGATGTCTTCCATCAGTCTCATGAAGGTTGTAGGGGCATTCATCAATCCGAACGACATGACCACCCATTTGAAAAGGCCCTCCTTGGATTTTAAGGAAATCTTCCACACATCGCATGGTTTGATAGGCACCTGGTGATAACCTAACTTCAAGTCAATATTGCTTAAATATTTGGCCCCCTTGAGCTATTCTAGAAGGTCATCAATCCACATTGTTGGGTACCTATTTTGGAGAGTGATCTTGTCCAACACCCAATAGTCAATACAGAGCCTCTAGGTCCCATCCTTCTTCTGTACCAATATAATCGGGCTCCCAAAAGGTGATGAGCTTGGCCTAATGCCCTTTCTATAGTAGTTCCTAAATTTTAATCTTGATCTCATCATTCTCCATAATAGAGCATCGATAGATCGATCCATTGGGGAGCAGCACACCCAGGGTCAAATTGATGGAGTGCTTGACTCAACAATGAAAAGGTACCCCTGTGGGTGAGGTGAAAATATCCCTGTACTCCTCCACGACCTTGTCCATTTGCTACTACTGTGTAGAGGAGCCCTACTTGGAATCCATTGCAACAACCTTCTTCTTGCTATGGGGGAAAATCATAAGGAAAACAAATTTCCTAGTCTAGGAAATTATCTTACTGCATTGCTTTGTAGTTATCAAAGAGATGGTGGTAGATGGGGCTACCTCTTGTATCCTGTACAACTTATTAGCCAAAGTAATAATCACATAGTGAGGTCTAGAATCGTTGTCCTAACAATACATCAGAAACTTCAAGAGGAGTAATGTCACATAGTACCTCATCCATGAATGGTTTGATGCTGTAGGGAAGGCAACATTATTGGCTGAAGCGAAGATCTCATCCTTAGTGAAGCCACTTGATGGCATATGATTGTGTATGTGTTGTCATCTTTAGGCCCAACCACTTCATGAATTCTACTGAAATGAGGTTCTTTTGGCTCCTTTTCTTGACAATGAACTACAACGGAGAACCCTTCACCCACATCTATGAGTGGAAGAGGTATTCCCCCTCCGTTGGATCTTCAGGGTAGATTTTTTGGATCTTTATGGTGGCCATGGTGGTACTAGGCTCCATATCAATGATCTTATTCCCTTTGTCAGTTCCCTTATCGGGTTTTAATTCAAAGTCATAACCTACATCTGATTCAGAACCCTTCATCTCAACCACCAATGACTGCTTGACCCGACACTCACTTGTATTGTGAGTGGAGATCTTATGGAACTCATGCCATTTTCCCATGTCCTTCTTCATCTTCGTGGTGTTGTTCATTGCTTGTGGCTTCAGAAGGTTGTCCTCAGTAGCCCTACCTATCCTTGGTCCTTTGTTTTGTGGTTTGGGGGCACCTTTTCCTCACTTTGGATTCACAGATCCAAAGTCATGCTTCTTCTGTTTAAACTTCTGCTAAATCTTTACAGTGTAGCGATACACCGTGTTAAGCGAGGAAATGTCTAAGAAATCCATCTCATCCTTGATGTAATTGTGTAGACATTTATAGAACTTGAGCACCAAATGCCACTAGGTATCCTTGATACCCAAATTTGTGCGAAGGTTATGGAAATTATTTTTGAACTCTGGAACATCTTGGTCCCTTCACTGTCGTAGCGTGGTCCACTTTATGTATTTATCTTCATAGCTCCTAACAGGGTAATATTGTTCCTTGATGGCGTCTCAGAAAGAATTCCAAGTGGATGCAGCTGAAAATAGCAAGTGTTCACTCTCATCCTTTTGTTCACAGTAGGTTTCCCACCAGTCCTTGACATGTGGGGCAGCTTTGAGAAGTGAAAACATAATCTTTTCTTGATTGAAAAAGTCATGAAATGAAAAATATCCTTCTAATAGATTTAACCATTTATCTATGGCATTTGCATTTATCAAGCCCTCGAATATGTGAATATCAAAATTAACTTGTACCTTAAAAGGAGTGGCACCTCCAGAGTGGTTGTTGGATGAAGACGCAATGACTAAGGGTATCTGTTGAAGGATCTAGGCAAAGTTATCCATCATCGCGTAGCTCTTTCACTCGAGGGCTTCCTCAAGCAAAATTTTGAAAGGATCTCCTAGCCCCTCGTATTTATTTTCTTCCACCATGGGAGGTCATTGGGTTTCTTGAGGCTGATCTTGCAACAGTTCAACCAGATCGAGCCCTAACTCCTTATACCCTGACCTTGTTCGGGAGATGCAAAGAAAAATAGAGAAAGAGAAGACCGCACTAATACCACTGATCTGAACTTAAATATGAATTCAACAACTTACATATATAATCATAAAGTATTGGGAACGGGTCCCCTGGGTGAATTTTGGGGTTAAAAGCCCACGTTTTCGGGCTAAAGGGCCAAGTTTTGTATAAATAATGTAAAGTCTCCACATTTTGAGGTCACGGAGAAAATAGTCAAAAAGGGTTTTCGCCCTTAGTTTAGATAGTTTGTGTCAGCTTGATGAGATCCTCCCTTGGTCCACGGGCCATAAGAATGTATAAAAGGGGAGCCTTAGAAGATTCTAAGGGAAGTAGTGAGTAGAGTTCTAAGGAAATTTGGGGTGATTAAGAGCTAAGAGTGAAGAGTCTTAACATAGGAAGAGGCTCTACAGCCGAGTGCGTAGAGGCCTAGGGTAGAAGTCTGTAGCTGAGTGCGCAAACCCCTGTAGCTATGTGCACAAGGCAGTTAGAGTCTGTATTGGAGATCTAAACCATCAATAAAGAGAGTTATTATGGAGAAATTTGTGTATGGGCCATTTTACTTATGTTATGAATGTTTACGATTATGTTATGTTGGATACTAGATTTATGATTTAATGCTATATTGATACGCGATTCTCTGTATTTTACTTTGTCCTATGAATGCAAGTAAGAATATCATTTTATGAAAATATAATCATAATACAAGTTGAAGTTAGCTAATACTTAAGTTAATCTGGGTAGACACAAAAGTACGGGTAATTATAAAGGCATGTAAGTGTTTGAATAGACTAGTTAGGGTCCGCGAAGGTCGATCAGAGGCTTTCACGAAGGTTTTAAAGCTGAATAAGAGAAGTACTTTGATAAGCCCTAAAGGGCTTATAGATCTGCGCAAAGGAAGGGTTAGGGTATAAAACTGACACACAACCATCTCAGGGTGTGGAAACTTGTTTCCTACATCCCCCCATACTGCTTCAGGTGAGACTTCGGTCTGTGCTCTGCAGATTGATGCAGAAAGGGCCAGTAGTGTAGGGATTTGCTTGGCTGACTTAACGTTGAAGCTCGGTCAAGGCCCATCAAGCCAACATAAACACAGAGAAGCAGTAGAAAAACACTTCATTTCATTAATAGAAAAATATTGAGCTATTATTATAAACAAAATGGAAATAAGATAGCTCAGGCAACTAATCAGGAGCTCAAGACCAAGTGTCGAAAAATGCTCAAAAATTAAAGTGATCAGAACTGGTTCAAACCTGAACAACTGGATAGAGCTCGTCTTCCTAATTCCGGCAGCGTGAATGGTTTGAAAAACGATCTCCGTATGCAGAAGTTATGCCAAAAATAAAGTTGCCCAATAACGCTGAAATTTTGAAATTTTTCAGAAAAAATTTAAAATAGAATATTTCTTAGAATATTATAGGAATATTTTGTTATGGGCAACGAATGGTAAGCTGCCAAGTGGTAGGCCCAGAGGCCGCCACATGGCCCAGGGTGACATCAACAAGTAAATGACGTATTTTAACAATTTTGGCAAATCCATGTTTGAACCCGTGACCTGTCCATACCCAACGTAATGTCTTACCACTGCACTACAAGGGCAGGACTTGAACTATGTACAAAATGAACGCTATTTGAATTTACAAGTTGTGTTGGGTGAGGCCCGAAGGGGGGCAGCCCCCCCCCCTCCCCCCCTTTATGTGACCTCAGCGTGCAAAACTATGGGCTCTTCTCCTTAAACCACACAATGTGTTTGAAACGGTCACCATTTTTTAATGAAACATGGTCACATTTGTAGATTTCTGGGTTAAACACGCAGTTCAAACAGAGAGTTAACCGCATGTTCCAGTGTGGAATCCAAGGGATAACCACCAAGCTCGGATTTGTTCACATGCACATTTAAACCACTATAGTTAACCGGTGGTTTAGTTGGCGGAATTTTGGTGGAGGCACCATTTTTGGTAGTCCTGCCATATTTGGCGGGCCTAACTAGCCCTCCAACTTTAGCTAAATAGGAGTCCTTTCAAGGCAAACAGGAAGTTCAGTAAATGAGCCATAACTTTGGCTAGGAAAGTTCTTTTTGGAAGATTTATTTATTTATTTATTTAATTTTGGGTCTCTTCAACCTTCTAAAGCCATTGGAATAGGTTTCATAGCCAACAGAGGTCATTTTCAGGTGTTTTTACTTCGGGAAAGTTCCAAGAGCCACTAGTGCCATTTCAGTGATTAAGTTGTACTGGGCTAGGTTCATTTGTTTGAGGTGAAACAAAAGCCTATTTCTACTGTAATGAACCTTTTGAATCTAATGAAGGTGTTTTTAGAGCCATTTTTAGACTTCTAAAGGCCGAGATACTGAAGGGAAGTTTTAGGCAGCTCAGAGCCAACTATGAAGGAAGGCCTAGATCGGGGATGCATTGCTCGTTTTGAGCAAATGAATAGTCATTTGTTGATGTTAGATATGTGCTGGAGACATTAGCAGAGGTTTCAGAGACATTTCAAGGATTCTGAAGGAGTTTGTGCCATTAAGAATCTCAGGGAAGCTTAGTGCACCTACTAAAGGAATCAAGTCCAAGGGAGCCTAGATCTGTCTGCACAAAGAGGACAACCATGACAGGGATGTATATGGTTTTTCTGAACCCATAGGTTTACTTAGTAACCTTTTGGAGTTGAGTTTGGAACTTGTAAAAGAATTCAAACCATAATCCCAAAGAGCCAAGTCTAGTTGACTAGAGCTCACAGGAGACATAGCCCACAAGATTGGGGTGAAATCCTTATTAAATTTGCTGTTATGTGTGATTTTTATTTGCTGCATTATATGTTTGATATATATGTTTAATATCAACTGAAACAAATCAAGTTAAAACACTTAAATAGAAGAAAATACATACACCTATTTCAAGCTAAAATTCCGCATAACGTCAAGTTCAAGCAAGGTCTAATTTTAATTGAATCTGAGTGTTTACTTCTTATTTCTTTAGGCAGAGTCTGTAGAGGGCTAGGTAGCTTCTGGATCTCATCCTCTCTTTAGAGGTGACATATCTAGTAAATTCCCCTACATTCTATCTATGTATTAGAAATAAGAAGTTCACATATTTGCGGATTTAAACTTGGAGTATTTGTGCACTCATTTACATAAATGAAAATGGATACCTTGCACCCTTTTCAAGTACATTCCATTTTCAGATCAGCGATGGTAGTTTATCTCCAAGAAGAGAAGTGGCAGCTACATGCCTCTGAACTGAGTTACAATGAGGCTCAAGGGCCTTATTATTATTGAACAATAATAGAAAACCCTAAACAACCAAAAATCTAACCCGAGGAGATGTAACACAAAGAGTTTATGGGCCCCGTTGGGGTTAGTTGGGAAACCAACTTCCCGAGGTCATAACTTTGTCATATTATCTATGTTTGACGTGTATGATACCTTGTTGGAAATATCTCTCTGACAAATACAACTATTGATGTGATTGCCATAGCAATCATTGAGGCAATTTTTCCAAAAAAAATGTCATTTCGAGCCTCAAAATGGATCTAGAAGTTCGGGACCCGAAAAACTACCACAAATAGTAAATTGTGCTACAATTAAGGAAAGAGATGAAACTGACTAGGAGGTCTAGGTGGAATAGGTGGGTGGCCACCAATATCCACCTGGATCATCTTGACAGTTGTCTCATGGAATAGTACCCACAGTCTTTGATAGTTGCGGTGTAACAACATCTCACGGTGTAACAACAATGGTCTGTAACAACAAATCCTCAAGACATATTTGTGAATTAATAGCACAAATATCCATCTATTGACCTTGAATTCATGGGAGACTCCTAAAAGAAAAAGAGACAGAGAATTTGACCACAGTTACCCTGGTTAGCCATCAAAAATATATCATTTCATTCATATTTAACAAAAATGGAAAAATAATGTGTCGCACCAAGAGTTTCTTCTTATAACTAGGAAAATAAATAATGAAGACATAAATCTCATGATTTCAAATGTAAAATGGTCAAAAATGGGGAAAAGAGGTATCTAAAGTATACCCAAAAGTTGCACCCAACATCTCCCCCCAACTGAAGCAATTGCATGTCCTCATGCAAAATTCACAGATGCTATTGTCATACCTCTGCTCTAGATTTTTCAAGTTGTAAGTGCTGACATTAGCCTCATCAATGGACCTATAGACCTGAGTGGACATCAATTGATGTGGCTAGGATTCCTCCTCATGGTCACACAACTGATAATGGGGTTGATACTCCTCAACTAGTAGCCAAATCAAAGCATATTTAAACTCGATCCCTATTTAGAAGGCTCCCAATAATCTCACAATATGGACATACTCTGAGACCCATGTAGCAACAACCACGAATTTTGGAAACCCAAAAGGGTCTCCCTCCTGTAGACCTGCACTATCGGCCTCAGTGCATTTAAGGCACCCTTTTAGTGCTCGACTCTTCAACTGTGCAAAAATTTGAGGCAGAATCCCGTGATTCGCCTTTTGTAGATAGTTGATTTCTCTCTAACATCCGGATACTCATAAATCTCTTAAAATCATGCCTAAAATTTGTAGCCATTCCTAGTTCTTCCCTTATCCATAATGTTTCCTTTTCTTCATTGGTGTTCGCTGACTTCATGGCCAGGTGCCATTCTATATGATTTCTCATGAAAGAAATAAAAGCACACAATTGTAGGTCCCCCATGTAGGAGAAAATGAACACAACCATGTGCAAACTAGTATGCTCACAGATTATGTTATGAAGAAACAGCTTGCATATTAAGCTTTGGTCATTAAAGTTGCAAGCACAAAAAACTTCTGAGAAAGCTCGGGTAGAATTACCCACATATATTTTCATAGTTGGCCTTCAACTGAAACAAATAAAATCTTTCCCACATAAAGACTGGGTAGGATGTAGAGGTCCTTCTACACCCTAACATATTTAGGGTGAGCTCGTACAAATTTTGTTCATCATCTATTAAATCTTGAACTTGCTGCTATAATAGTTGGATTTGCATCTCCTTCTCCTTCCTGGCTTTCTTATTTTCCCATATTTCCTATTCTTTTCCCAATTTCTTCTTAGCCCACTGTTCCTTGATAGAATCCACTACTTTCTAATGTTCTTCAAGTGACATCACTCCCTTTTGTCAGAAGAGTGCCTACTATTTCCATTTCCGCAATTCTAACATCAGTAAAATTTTCTTCAAACACCATCCTGCTTCAGGACCCTATGTTCCTTCACATGCATTATCACTTTGGCGTGTAACAACATATGAAGGATTGAGATACTCTGCTTCGACTATCATTTTCTATGTACCATTTGATTTCTTAGAAGGTTCTTGTGGTTTAGCTCTTTCTTTTTCTTCCTGAGTAGCCTCTGCCTCTATTGTTGGTCCTTGTGTAACAACAGTGTCATTGGCAGGTTCTTGTGTATCATATTCCAAGTCGAATACCATGGGATGCTATGTTTCAGCTGTTGGTTCTTGTGTAACAACAACATCATTAATGGGTTCTTGTGTAACAACTTCCCAGGGTTCAGTTTGAGTTTCCATCAAAATGGTGTTTGCAGCACTGACTTTGTATCTGGTTGTTGCTAGATTCCTAGCACATGCTGCACATACAAAACTCAGTGTGGTTTCTACCCTCATTTTTCCTACAACCTTTACCATGGTGTCAAGGCCTGGGACTCATGCTTCTAATTTACTATCCTCTAATTGCTTCCTTAATCTTTTATTTCCTTTTACTAAATTTTCAATTTTATGCAGCAAAATTTGGGTCTCGACCTTACCTAATAGAGAGGCCTCTTTCAGATGGGCCTATTCCCCTTCTTTTTGTTTCCCTGTGTCCTTGTGCTTGCTTGACTCCTTTCTGGATGGAGGTGAAGGTTCTAGCTGTCAATTGACTTTCACCCTCTTCCTCAGTATCCTGCCACATATCAGCTTCTCCAAATGATCTTTTCTTAATCCTATCTCTTGAGGATTGCCCTTGTTCTTCAGTCTCCCTGGCTCCCTTAGAGCGTCATCGGGGATTTCAACTTGCCTTTGGAGGGAAGTCTTCATATTTCTACTCATAAACTTCTCCCATCTCATGCCTTGGCATTCCAATGCATCCAACACATTTAACTTGATGAGGTCGTGGTTGGTAACACAACTCCCTTGGTTTGCAACAATCTTCATGGTAGCAAACATGTGCCTTATATTTTCTAGCATGAAATATGGGAGATTGACTAGCTGTCTCTATCGTAGGTGGTTTAACATCAGAAAATGGCAATTGAACATGATCATTTCCCTTCCTTCACCAGTAATTTACTTGATGATGTACAGGGCAATGTCTCTCCATGGCTAAGTGAGTGATAACCTATCCATTCCCCTGACTTTTTTCTCCAATTTCTCTTCTCCTCACAGGAATTCTGCCTTAAGGGAGGGGCATTAATATTTTGGTTAAACCACCTTTTTCCCTCAACTCGCAATGTTGTTACTCACGCAATTAAATCTTCCCCAACTTCTAGCTTCAGCCCCCTAAGATCTGTCTAGTTTTTGTCCAACTTTTTACTGAATTCAATGGAAACTACCTCCTCTAATCCCTTAAGTCACTCAAAGAACTCAAATCATCTAGCTTCCTAAAAAATATGGCATGCCTCATGACAATTTTCCAATGCTTCAGTCGAATTGGGCTCGTGCCAGACTACTACTCCTCCCATTTCTGTTTCAGTTACTGCACTCTGTGTTTTTATCTGTTCTTTCTCTGAGAATTTTGAAGTGAGGCATAATGCTTCACTGAGGTTGATATCAGGGAAATGAGTGTTAGAAAATTATATATTACAGAGCAATGGAACACATAAAATATTACAGAAATATAAACATAGAAAATGCATAAAATAAGAGAGATACAGATATACGTGGTTCACCTAGTTTGGGCTACGTCAACGGAGAAACAACCAATCCTTCTTTCATTATATTATCCAACAAACTGAAGAGATACAACCTACAGCAGATCCGCTATAACACCCTCTTCACTCTCAATCTCCTCTCTCTTCCTCACTCAGAATAGAGGTATACATAGACGTAATACAATTCCCTCATATATAGTGAGGGGTTGCCTTCTAGGGCAAAAAGCCCTAAATTAAACATAACTTCTACCATCAGATCATCCGCCTAATGAACGGCCTAGATTGACTAGAAATTACTATACTTTTACAAGGAAATTTTACATCTATTTTTAGCTTCAGGGGAAATGCCCCTAAACCCCTGCGCGGGGGGGGGACAAGCCCCCCCTGCACCCCCTGGCGTGGAGGGGTGTACAGTCTTCCTGGGGTATACATTCGAATGAAACCTTTGAATACAAAAGATAATCAAGCTCCACACCCAATAATCTCCCACTTGGAGACTGATTATAGAAACTCCACTGCTGCTTAATTTGCTAGAAAATGACTCCACTTTTGACCTGGCTGTTTCTCATCTTCTTCATCATACTCGAAGACCAATTGAAACTGAGCAGATTCTCAGTTTCTCCCTGGTTACAACTTTTGTTAACATATCTGCAGGATTCTGGCTAGTGTGTATCTTTTCCAGCTTCAACTGTCCATCTTCCAATGTTGACCGTATGAAATGGTACTTGAGCTGTATATGCTTAGTCTTGGAATGAAATTCAGAGTTCTTTGCAAGATGTATGGCACTCTGGCTGTCACTGTATAACCTGCCCAACTCCTGCTTCTTACCCAATTCATCCATAAACATTTGTAACCAAATCATTTCTTTACTAGCAATTTTGAGACCCAATTGATATTTGTTCCACCTATAGTAAACACATATCTTGT
>APFE030052900.1:10526-69740 GCA_000404065.3 Pinus taeda | reverse complement strand
AATCCACTTCACCACCATCCAATGTTCTTTTCCTAGATTGTTCATGTACCTGCTTACAACTCCCACTGCATGTGCAATATTAGGCCTTATGCAGACCATTGCATACATTAAGCTTCTAACTGCTAATGCATATGGAACTTTAGACATATAACCGCGTATTCTTGGGTATTTGGGCACATCTCGCTACATATTAAACCTTTTCAACACCTTTTCTATATACTCACTTTGAGACAATGTTAATTTGCGATTCTTCCTATCTCTATTTATTCTCATACCAAGGATTTGTTTTGCAGCAACCAAATCTTTCATTGCAAATGAGTTTGCCAATTTTATTTTGAGCACATCCATTTCCTACATGTTAGAACCTGCAACAAGCATGTCATCTACATACAATAACAATATAATATAGCTGCCATCATTTTGCCTCTTGAGATAAACACAATGGTCAGAGTGACATCTAGTATAATCTTGTTCAGATATAAACTTGTCAAATTTTAGATATCACTACCTTGGAGCCTGTTTTAAGCCATAAAAGCTCTTCTTCAACCTGCACACTAGTTTCTCCTTCCCTTTTACTTCATATCCTTGTGGCTGCTGCATATATATCTCTTCCTCCAAATCCCCATGGAGAAAGGTTGTCTTTACATCTAACTACTCAAGATGTAAATCTTCAGCAACTACTAGACTTAGAATAGTTCCGACTGAAGTCATTTTCACAATAGGAGAAAATATCTCATCACAGTCTATACCCTTTTTCTGTGCAAACCCTTTCACCACAAGTCTAGCTTTATACCTTTTTCAACCTCCATCTTCTTCCTTCAATCTGTAAACCCATTTATTGTGCAATGTTGTTTTACCTGCAGGCAACCTGACTAAGTCCTAAGTCTGGTTATGTGCTAAGGATTCCATCTCTTCTTTCATGGCTTGCTCTCACTTCTTCGTGGTTTCTACCTGCACTGCTTCTTCATAACATTTTGTTTCACTAGAATCAGTCAACAATACATAATATAATGAAGGAGAGTATCGTTTAGGGGGTCTATTTATCCTGGTAGATATTCTAACACCACTTTCAGGTGTTTGAGGTGCTTGTTGTTGTTTTGTTTGTTGCTCTAGCTGTTGATCATTATGATTTTCAGGCACCATCACTTTTCCTATGATATCGTCAAGCACTGTGTATTCTCTATTTTGTTTTTCCTGCAACTGATTCTTATACAAGACCTTTTCATTGAATATTACATCTCTTCTCCTAATGATTTTGTGATTTTCATAATCATATAAGCGATAACCAAAATCATTAAAACCATATCCAATAAAGGTACATTTCTTTGATTTTGCCTCAAACTTTGTTCTATTTTCTTTATTAATGTGGACAAAGGCTTCACAACCAAAAGTCTTTAAAAAAGAGTAGTTTATCTTTTACCTATCCATGCCTCCTCTAGAATACCACCATCCAAGGAACTTAAAGGCCTTTTGTTTATTAGATAAACAACAATATCTACAACATCTGCCCAAAATTCTAAAGGCAATCCTACATGCAATCTCATGCACCTTGCATGCTCCATGATTGTCCTGTTCATCCTTTCTGACACACCATTTTCTTGAGATGTTCCTGGAACTGTCTTCTCTCTGCGAATTCCATTCTCTGAACAGTACCTATCAAACTCTTTACTGCAATATTCACCTCCATTATCTAATATGAGACACTTCAACCTTTTCCCCGTCTCATTTTCAACCAAAGCTTTCCATTTCTTGAAAGTATCAAATACATCAAATTTATTTTGAATACAATGATTCTAGGTTTTTCTGGTTGCATCATCAATAAAAGTAACATAATAATGAGAGTCACCAAGAGATGATACCTGAGCAAGTCCCCATACATCTATATGCACAAGCTCTAATTTTTCGCTCTTCTTTTCTTTCCCAACTCTAAGGAATCTGACTCTCTTCTGTTTTCCATAAACACAATTTTCACAAAAATTTAAATCAACATGCTTCAAACTTGGCAACAAATTTCTTGAGTGAAGAATCTGCATCCCCTTCTCACTCATGTGCCCGAGCCTATGATGCCACAATGTCGTATCTTCTCCTGTAGAGGTTAAAGCATGAAAAGAATTAGAAATACCATTGCATAAATACAATGTACCAACCTTTCCTCCTTTCACTATTACCAAGGATCTTTTAGTGACCTTCCAAGTTTTATCTGTGAAAGTACATACACAACCTTCACCTCCCAACTGCCCTATTGAAATCTGATTTTTCTTTAGATCTAGAACATGCCTTACCTTCTTCAATAGCCATTGACTTCCATTCTATTGTTTTATGAAAACTGCACCCATTCCAACAATTTTACAGGGTTTATCATCACCCAATCGAACCTGTCCAAAATATCCTTGAACATAATCATGAAAATGTTTCTTATCAGGTGTGGCATGGAATGAGGCCCTTGAATCTACCACCTAGGCATCAATAATATTTTCTAATGAAAGAATCAAAGCATCTTGCAACACATCACCTATTACATTCACTTCATGATTAGTTTCTTGTTGCGCGTCTCCTTCTTTTCCCTTCCGAGACTTGTAATATTTTTTCAGGTGTCCTTTCTTCCCACATTTCCAGCACACTATCCCCGATCTGGACTTGGATCTACCTTTTCTTGACTTACTGCGATATCATGGGCTCTTTCCTCTTTCCATTTTTCTTCCCCTAGTCTCTGCAGTCAAAGCATTACTTGATGTCTCACCAGAGCTTTTCCATCGCTAAGAATTGCACTGACAACATCATCAAACTTTAATGTACTAGATCCAAAGACAGAGTTACTAATGGTTGTAACTAAGCCATTCCAACTTTCTGGTAATGAGCACAGAAATAACAGAGCCCTGACTTCATCATCAAAATTTACCCCTACAAAACTTAATTGACTTGTAACTGTATTAAAATCTTTTAAATGGTTTGCAACATATCCACCTTCTGACATCTTCATATTAAATAAATGCTTCATAAGAAATACCTTGTTTGAGGCCGAGGGTTTTTCATATAGTTTGTCCAATACTAACATTAAACCCTCTATTTTCGTTTCCTTTGAAATATTAAACGCTATCAACGCTGCTAGGCACCACTGTATTGTTCTAAGTGCCTTTCTGTCGAGAATATCCCATTCTGTGTCTGTCATACTTGTCAGCTTCTTTGTCTTTCCCCTCAATGGTGGGTACAGATCCCTCTGATACAGATAATCTTCCATATGCATCTTCCACAGCTCGTAGTTTTGGTCGTTTAATTTTTCGACCCTAAACCTACCATCTTCCACCATTGCTCCCACTCAAACCAGGGACCCTTCTCTCCTGCTAGTTTACCAACCAAATAGACCTTCAGATCTGATACTAGTTGTTAGAAAATTATATATTATAGAGCAATGGAACACATAAAGTATTGCAGAAATATAAACACATAAAATGCATAAAACAAGAGAGACACAAATATACGTGGTTTACCTAGTTTGGGCTATGTCCATGGTAAAAACCAGTCCTTCTTTTATTATATTATCTAACAAACTAAAGAGATACAACCTATAGAAGATTCACTGTAAAACCCTCTTCTCTCTAAATCTCCTCTCTCTTCCTCACTTAGAATACAGATATACATAGACGCAATATAATTCCCTCATATATAGTGAGGGTTTTCCTTCTAGGGCAAAAAATCCTAAATTGAACATGACTTCTACCGTCAGATCATCCGCCTAATGAATGGCCTAGATTGACTAGAAATTACTATACTTTTACAAGGCAATTTTACATCTATTTTTAGCATCAGGGGCATTGCCCCTGAACCCCTGCCGAGGGACCACTAGCCCCAAGACCCCTGCGGGGGGGACAAGTCCCCCCACACCCCCCCCACGTGGAGGGGTGTACAGTCTTCCTGGGGTATACATTCAGTTGAAACCTTTGAATACAAAAGATAATCAGACTCCACACCCAACAATGAGGTAGTAAATAAAATCAGGAATGTCAGATCAAGGGGATCATACTTCACACGTTATGATCTAGCTTAAATGAAACTTAATCCTCGACATGATTGGCATAAAGAGATAACAATAATTGTAGGGTTTAATAATGATTACAGGGTTGTCACTTTTAATTTTAGTTTTAAATCACAAATTGTGAAATGATTCACCCTTCCCCCAATTTTAATGCAATGGTAATGCTCGGTCTTCAAAGAAAGTTCCGATTTAATTGCAATAAATGTTATATAGAGGAAAAATAAATATACCTTTTGCGTGATGTATATGAGGTGATGTGGTGAAAAGGACTAGCAGAAAGGTACCAACGATATAATTAATTTTGGTGATGACGTGATGGTTGTGTCATTTTCTCCTATAGCAAGATGCTGATGAATGATATTTATTGCAGCAGACAATTTCGGTTGGGTCACTACTCCAGGTTGTCAACTATTACACATGTAACAACAAATACAATTGCTAACATTATTTCTATAGCATATTCTTATTTACACTACTCTTATAGATATTTACAAAATTTTAAAAAGAAAAAGAAAAGTCTAAAACATATAACAACATATTGTAAGATCTGAATGAGATAAACGATGTTGTTACAAAAAGAAAAGAATGTGTAATAACTGCCACATGGTGGTTTTCAACTGTCATAATTGTCTTCTTGTGCCCCTATAAGAGGTTTTCACAGTCAGATTCTTATTTACATATTTTTATTACATTTCTTTTTATGTTTTTGTTTTTTTCACTGGTTTTAACAGTTGCCAACGAAAGTTGGTTTTAGGCTATTACACTTATTGGAAAATTAAAAATTTGGCAGTGCAGGATAATTTTCCCCTGCTCCTGTAATCTAAAGGTAAAAATCCACGACAATGTTGACGAATGAATCCTTTGCAGTTGGTTTTTGATATAGAAAAAGACAGTGCCCATTAACAAGTAATGGTGTCCTAGTACTGTCAATGGTAACTAAATTCATAGTCCCATTGTCAAAGACTGTGTGAACTTCATAAGGACCTAGCCACCTAGTGCAGAGCTTCCCCTTGAAATATTTGAATCTTGAATCATATAATAGAGCCCAATCTCCTTTTTGAAACTTATTTTTAATGAATCTATGATGCCACTTAGCCCTTTGCTGTTGAATGATGTCTATTTGTTGAATAGTAACTAGCCTTTTCTCATCTAGCTCATTGAGTTGATTCAACCGTTGATTCTGTGTTATTCCCTGATCCAAGTTCACCTGTAGCATTGTTCTTAATGTCCTGATTTTGAACTCTATGGGAAATAAATGATTTTTACCATACACTAATTCGTATGCTGAGAATCTTGTAGCATTCCTCCATGCAGTCCTATATGCCCATGAAACCTCTAGAAGTTTATCAGCCCAATTCCTCCGATGGCTGGCCACAATATTGGTAAGAATTCCCTCAATAACCTTGTTGGTTCTCTCCACTTGGCCATTCTCTTGTGGATGATAAGGTGAAGTAATATTATGGCAAATTTTGTATTTTTCAACTAGCTTCTGAATCAAATGAGATGTGAATTGGGGCCCTCCATTTGTCACTATTTCTCTGGGTATCCCAAAGCGAACAAAAATATCTTCAAACAAAAAGTATGAAATATCATGCTCTATAGCTCTGGTCAATGTCTTCACCTCGACCCATTTTGTGACATAGTCTGTGTAGACCAATGATCTAGGTGGCTCCAAACACATGTAGAAGTCCTAGAGGACTCAAAAAGGGTCAAAATTCAAAGTGGGCATATCACTCCCAAACTAGTACCAAGTCGAAGTGCTTGTCTCCCTGATTCCAATGGTGCATACAACACTCAAATCAAAGCTTGTATGAGGTGGAAGGAGCCAGTCAAAGTTTTGGTCAAAGTTGCCATGTACACGAGGTTTAATGGTCCTACAAATTGGCTGAGTCCCAAACATGGAATCTAGCTCCCAAGAGCAGGAGAAATTGTTGTCTCTTTAATTTGTATAATATCCCTTATATTAGACAAATTCAAAAAAGGTGATTATTATTATAAAAAACAAAAAAATATATTAATTAGGTGGTAGGCCATGACCCCCACCACCCCCATCAGACCCAAACCATATCTAAATATATTAAAAAAAATGAATTGTAATGGGCTGATAGGCCATGACCCCTGTCGACCCCCCAAATACCATACAACATATGTATTAATGTTTGAAAGGGGTGCGGGCCACCCCCAACGGACCTGCTACCCACGGTGGAACCACTACCCATACAATAAAACAAAACCAAAATGAAATTTTTGCGTATCATAATATATCACCTCAAATGTCGAGCTGGCGGGGATTGAACTTGCCTGACCCACATGGGCCAGCCCCTACTAGGTGGCTCCATGTGGCGCTATGCCAAACCAACCCAAATCATAACAGTTCCAGCCCACATTTAATAAAACTACACCCATTCAAATAAACACCAACGATTACGTTCATTCAACAATGGTTATGTAAATGTGCCATTTTAAAACAATAAAAAATATAAACACGACCATTCAAATCAACACCAATAGTTACGTTCATTAAAAATGGTTATGTAAATGCGCCATTTTAAAACAATAAAAAATATAAACACGAATTCTGTGGGGAGGTGGGATTTGATCCCTCAACCTTCCCTTAACAAATTTCCATTTTTACCATTGCGCCATGTTCCCAATGGTTTGAATACTCCGCTGACCTGTGGTATATAAACCCACATTTTCTCAGTGCACAAGGGCAACATAGAGTGCATTTTTTAAGACAACCTTTTTAATTAATTGTAGGTGGAACCATGAGCGTGGAGAAAAGGCAGGGAGAACCATGATTGAGCCCAATTTTCAAGAGGGAAAAAATTTTCCAGTGTCCAAATTAGACAAAATTTATGTTGATCCTACACCTCTCGACGACATGAACCTAATGGCATGGGCATAATTTTTATCTGAGCAACAGATCTTCAGATGACTTGGAGGAGGGAATCTTTGAGGAATCTAGGGGGAATCTAAAAGATTCTTGTAGCCCTAGATTTTCACTTTGTCATAATTCAGAAATTTGACAGTCGATTTTACACTATTCGATGCCATGAATCTGATGATGTAATCATATTTTCCATTTGATCATTCCATTTTTATCCACTTTTCAAAGTAGAGTGCAGGTGTTAGAATTTAATGTGCGAGCAATCATTTCCATGATATTCGATGCCACAATATTGATGGTATGGCCAGATCTAGCAGTTTATCATCATCTTCTTCAAATAACTCCTTCATGTGAGGTATATGAAATGTTATCATGAACTTCTTTCTCTCTTTGATTGAGATGCATTGTGTTGTATAGATCCCTGTTTGATGTTTGATGTGGGATCTTGTTTCCTTCTTGATGTGAGATGTACTTATTGTCATGTTTTGATTGACATCCCTTTGTCGTCATGTTCAAGGGATACTCATGTGTCATCATGTATGTTTGAATTGAGATCCCTTTGATGCCATGTTGGCGGGATGCTCATTATTAACATACATGAAATTATGTCATGCTGATAGGAGTCCTTTTTTGAATAAGAGATCCTGCAGCAGAACATCTCTTGGAGCCACTCCTGTGTGAGGGCATATTCCTTGTATGATAGAGAAAACACATGCATGTACATCATCACTCTTTCCAACACTTAATATAGCGGCCTACACCATATTGAAACTGGAGCATAAAGACGTAGTCCCTCTTGGATGAACCTCGTTATCAACATCTTGTGTTTTATGTTGTTGATTCTTGTCATGTTCCTTCTTCTTTACAACATGCATATATGTTACTTTATGCTCTTTTAAATGTAATTCTAATCACATCACAAAATCAAAAGATCTTGGTTAAATCCGAGAGCTAAGACAACTTAGATCAAGTTTGGTATCATAGCGGTCTTTGTGTGGATGTGAATTATAAGCCTAAACAATGGAATGTGCAACGATGGAGGATGACAAAGCGATTTATGATACCATGCTCATAGTTTCCAAAAAGGTAGAAATAATGCATGAAGCTCTACAAAAAGAGACAAAGGAAAAGAAACGACTGGAGCTTTAATTGCAAGCCACACAAGAGGCCTTGGAAGAAATGAAGCACAACAAGCAGAGTCTTCAAGAAGATAACATTGAATTGAAGATGCTTCTACATGAAGAGAAAGAGGAGAAACAAAGGTTTTTATTGCTATCACTCCTCTAGACCTCCAAGGTTGAGGAAGGGTCCAGTTGAGGTAACCACAAACCAATATTTTTAATTAGTAGCTAGCCCTACCAAGTTGGGGAGGGCTCTCTCCAAAGGATCACAGCCAAAAGGTTGGATAGATTAGGGTTTTAGGCTAGATATAGTAGCTCAGGGTTGTTTTGATTTCAATTGGTTGGGGTAGCCACTACATGGGTGAATTAGGTCAAAGAATGAACTAGGTCAAAGCAAGAGAAAATTAGAAGTGCAGACATCTAATGGGGAAAGGTAGGCATGTTACTTTAACAACTGGTAGTATATTGATGAGATGGCTTAGACTAGCAAGGTGCTAAAAAGAGCATGAGGATCATGAATTATTTTTAAACTAAATAAATGAAACAATCTATGATGATTTTCCAAAACAGAGCATACAAGATGAATTATTCTTATCACACCTTGCAAATCAAACATAATTAGAGTGAAATGAATCATGGAAGGTACAAAACATTCATACATATGAAACTGAGGAAGAAACAATGTCAAAATACCATGCCACAGGAATCCCACCAAAATAGTTGCAACTCAGCCAATATATTCCATGTCAAAGTTTGAAACGCTAATACAATATTTAATGGAGCTCAACCTGTAGAATGACTAATAAAATGCATAATATAGGCCTCAAAGCAATTCATCCTAGCCTCGGGGGTCGAATCCATGAGAGAAGGAGTAGTTACAACAAAAATTGAACTGATAGCTAGAGTGTAGGGTGGTCAAAGTGACTCATCCCTCACTTTTGGAAACTGATTCATTACATCATAAGAAGAGTTTTCACCTAATGTATTTACCCTACATAATAGTAAAAACATCATTATTATATTTACATCCATCAATTACATAGGTATAAAAAAATTCCAAGGTGAAACTGTCAAAGTCAAGAGAATTTTTAAAACTAAGAAACAAAGAAAATTTGTGTCAAAAGCGCAGCGCCACTGTCCTAAGCACAATGCCAACTTCAGCTCCACTTTGGAGGGGGTGATCGGTGTCCAAATTAAGCCTAGGATAG
Source organism: Pinus taeda (assembly GCA_000404065.3). Lineage (NCBI taxonomy): Eukaryota > Viridiplantae > Streptophyta > Pinopsida > Pinales > Pinaceae > Pinus > Pinus taeda. The sequence continues at coordinate 60,488 of APFE030052900.1, read as the reverse complement.
CTCATTGGAAAGCCTGCCTTTTCTAGTTTCTAGATATACCCTTAGTTTCAAAAATGGTCAAATCTTGACCCTCCCAAAGTTGATTCTTCCAAGACTGGTCAAAAGCGCAACGCCAGCCTCCAAAACAGGGCAAAAACATGATTTTTTGGATGTTTTTTGACCCTTTGACTACCCATTTGAAACCAAAAAAATTAGAAAATTGGTTTTCCTTACTTTAATTGGCCTTCTGAATCCAATGGTGGTGGCCATTTTGCATTTGCTTTTGGTAGTGTGACTGGTGCACAAATTGCTAAAAATACACAAAACTTCAAAATTTCCCAAAATTTCGCCTGAGGAAAGTTGATGATGTGTGTCAAGCCATGAGTGATGGCTGAGGAAGAATTTCAAATTTATCTCCCTCCCTTTTCTTGGTTAGGGTTTCAATTTTATTCTTTGTAGCTTTGAGTTTTGCCCTAGAAATCCTCTCTCTATAGGCAGAGTGTTTTGCCATCTTCTTGTGAATTACATTATCCCTTTTGGCCTTGTCTAAGATCTTTTCAAGATGTTTTTTTACCCTCTCGAGCCAATGCTCCTGGTTCTCATTGATCATCTTGGCAAACTCTTCATTTGGTTAAGTTGATTGGCTAGTTCAGCCTCTTTTTGTTTTTCTAGCTCCAATGCTCTTTTTAGGCCTCTAGTCCCTGGCCTTCTCCTTGGAACCTGTTCCTCCAGCTAGTCACTATATTCTCCATATGCTTCATCAATTAAAGCCTTAGCCTTTTTAGCTTCCCTCTTTGCCTTGATGAGTTGAATCTCCATGAGCTCTTGTTTGGTCTCAAACTACTTTTTCTCCTCCTCGTAGTATGAAATGATGTATTTTTCCCTCTACAAGTTGACCTAGAGCTCTCTTATGAGTACATTCTATTCTCTGATGACACTGCTTGTGTTTTCATTGTCATCATGCTCACTTAGGTCAAAATCCTACTCTGTCTCATGGAGGTCCTCCTGTTGTTGCTAGATTTCAGCCTCTGTCATCTTCCCCTTGCCCTTCTGCACTTGTTTTGCTAATGAAGAAGGCAAGGTCCCTCCCACAATCCATGGGGAAAACACTTGCTTCTGGCCTCTCTAATAAGTATGTGCGAATGTGCTCACATCTATCCTCTTAGGCCTGATGAGCTCAACTCTTCTCGGTGACCTTGAATGATCATGAAATGGTGATGATGGTGGTGATAATGAGGGTGGCTGATCAGATGGAGGAATAGAAGTAGTGGGTTGAGATGAAGGAGGTATGGCTTCAGCATGATGATCAGTGGGATGAGATGAATAAGGCATACCTTCAGGAAATGGAGCTAATAGAGCAGTGAAGATGTCATCGGCAATGAAATTGTCCCATGAAATATGCAACTGATTAAGGTGATGAAGGACAATTATTTTCATCAATGAGTGATGGAAAAGGTTGTTCCCTTGCTAGTCAAAATCTCTCTTTTATACAATGGAGGCCATTTTATCTATGCTTCTGAATAGATAGTATGGGATATTGATCAAACTGACCCTTGTGAAGTGCATAAGCAGTCTAATGTGATAAGTATAGAGCCTAGAAAGCCTACCTTCACAAGAGAAGTACTTCATGATGATTTTCATCAAGGGAGCATACCTATTTAGAAGGTAAGTGAATGGGAACACCTTCCTCATTTCATTGCTATACATTGGTTTGATAAATGATTCATAATATTGATCCTCCACATCATTTGATTTAAACCACTTCTCACCCATATTTGGAATCCCTGTGGCAACAACAATGATAGAAGTAGACAAAGTGAAAGTCACTCCTGCTAGGGTTACTTGATTGTCTTTAAGGTGTGATGTAAAGAGTCTGGTTAAAATTGGGTGATGTTGAACTCTTTCAATCAATTTGAAAAAGTCAAGGCAACCCACATACTAAAAACATGAGGCTGCCATTAGTGAAGCCATAAGTTCTTTGATGCTAGTGGGCTCCAGCCTTAGGATTCTGCCTCCTTTGTGTGGACTCCTCTATTCTCTATCTTATTCTTCTTGTGTGTCCTCTTCCTTCATATAATCTTTGTCTTCCTCCATAATGTTTTCTCAAGAGATTCTAGTGATAAGGTAGGTGAGAATGGGAGGTGGGAATAGGTCTAGGGAATGGGGATAGGACTAAAAAATTTGGGGAGATGAGGAGGTAGATTATGGAACTATGGGGGGTGATGAGGGGTGAAAATGTGAAGGGAGTTGGAAATGAGAATTAATTTACAGGTTTTATGATAGAGGCCACCTAGGGATTTTTTTTAGAAACCTAGGTCTTAGGGTTTTGTAGGAAAAGTACTTAGGGACTAAGGAAAGATAGTATAGGGGTTGGGATGGTCTCAACAATGATGTGAGAAGGGATTGCATGCGCTGTAGGCATCAATTTTTAAGATAGGAGTAAACTTATGGTTTTGTCCCTTGCCTAGGGACCAATTTTACTTAGGATTTCAAACACCAAGAAAAAATGTGATTTCGGAGAGAAAATGAGTGGAAGAGAGGGTTACTTATTTGATAGAGAAGGAAAACCCACTCTTGAGGAGCATTGAGAGGATTTGGAGGTGTTTTTGGCACTTTGGAGGCTTGCTGGGGCAAAAGCGCAATGCCTAACCTAGAAGTGCAGCGCCAGTGTTGAAAAACATCGTGCGTAGATCTCTATGCGTAGTACCTAACCTCTAAGCGCAACGCCAAGAAATTTTTCTCCATTGAGCCTACAAAACTGATTTTTTGAGCCAAGGAAGTGTTAGCTCGATCTTTGGGAGTGCAAATGGGTTTTCTTTTGATGTCTTGGTGGCTTTTATACTTGATGAAATTGATGTTTGGGCCTTGGGATCCACCTTCTTTCCTTTGTCATTCAATTTACCTTTGGAAAATATATCTTTACATTTGACCCTTTCCTGTACAAATTGATGACTTGGTATACATTGGAATACTTTTACCTTTGAATTTTGGTATTTTGGCATTTTGGAACTGAGTTGACAGCTTCAGAAAAGTCACTAATTACATATAATAACATGAAATTACATAAATATAAAAAATAGGATTACATCTTTGTTTTTTTTTTTAAATAAATTTACAAACTGGAATAAATTTCTTTCTTAAAATCCAAATTGGAATTTTAGCAACCATGGTTACATGCTTGTAAACCCTCACTTAACTAAAAAAGGGATTTTATTTGCTTCTCTCTCATACTTTGCTGGCCTTATGCAGTGAAATGGTGTTTTATTGTACCTCAGAAAATAAAACCTAGTGACCTAATGGGACCTTGAATGATTGACTTCAGATGGACTTGACTAACACAAAACATGATGAAATGAGCTTTTATATTTAATGTATGCTCAACAAGGCACATGAATGTGGGCCAACAAATTTTTATTTTTGAGAGGAGATAGGGTTTCAACTTGGGCTACCATTAGTGAGTAAATTTTAACATGATGACCTAGGTGGAATGATAAACATTTCAACATAGGACACTAATATGGCATAGAAGGGGAGTTTTGATCATTGATGGAAGTATTCAAACATTGACTCTAATATCTATGACAGTTGCAAGCTAAGGACGAGGCCTTGGAAAAGCTGCAGCGTGACCCGTGTGAGGTAAAAAGTAATTCTTTGAATTCATGTATGTTTCCTGATGATGATTTTATTGTTTTTGAAAATCATACCATAGGAATTGTGTCCAAACTGTTGAATAAAATGGGGTATGAAGGAAAAGGCTTGGTCATTAATGTCTAAGGAATTTTCAACCCCATCAAAATAGAGGAATTACCCCATCAGGAAAGACTTGGGTATGTCGGGAAGGAAGTTGGGAAATGCACCGAGATAGCTAGCGAACCACCAAAAATAGATGATGAGAAGCCCTCATCAGTTCTTTCCAACTCGACTGTGGATAGAACTCGATTTGCGGGCTTGGGATACACTCAAGGATAATGCTCAAAGGTGTCAGATGCTTCCGAGACATTGTCAAAATCATCGAGGAAAGAGAATGATGGGAACACATCACCATCATCCCATGGCAGTGCCCATTGCAGGGAAAGAGCTAAGTCAAGCTCTCATCGCCATAATGACACCAGAAAAACAAGGAAAGGTATAAGCAGTCTCAATATTTAAATGTTCATTTCGATTATAATCATGTTATTAATGACGGACATAAATCAAGGCATCAAAAAACATGTAATTTTTGTAGATAACATAACCATACATTTGTTGAGTGCTGGAAAAGAATAACAACACACAAAAGGATGAGGCATGAAAGGCCTTCTCCACTGCAAAAGAAGAAGATAACGCAGATATGGAGGAAGAAGACTTATTGTAGTCACTGCGATAGAGGTGGCCATCAATGAGCCACGTGTTGGAGGCTCCATCCAAAGCAACGCCTTAAAGACAAAGCATCGATGCATGAACTAGTTCAAAATGTCGTTTGATAGGCAAAACCACCACAGGGGGGTGACCCATTCACATCAATAAGTGAAAAATGGTTTCTAGATATGTTAGCTTTTCATGGTCATGATTTTGTAAATCATTTGTTGCATTTTAAGATGTAAAAGTGATGATATGTTTTCCATCACTTGTTAAGCAACAACAATGTCTAGTGTTATTTTGTGATGCATTTTTTCAAATGTGAAAGTGATGTTGTGTTTCGATCACTTGTTAAATAAACAATAGTGTTTGGCCTTATTTTTGTAAATCATGTGTTGTAGTGATGATGTGTTTTCCATCACTTGTTGAAGCAACACTGGTATGTTGCCCTTGTTTTTGTAGTTGGGGTATTGTTTCCATTTTGATGTAAACTTGACCACCGAGTATGTGTTATAAACTTGTGGCAAGTATGGGATACTTGGGTCATTAGTTGGTCATGTAACTCAAGCATGTAATTTTCAAAACAAGGTACTCTAGGTTTGCAGAGGTTGTAGGTGTCGACTCATCGCTTATGGCTCCCAGGGGCAAAGGTGAAGGAGAAGGAAGGGTGACATACCAGATACTTGTAAGTGCTGACAAGGTATAGAGAAGTTGTAGATTATTTTTTTCATGCATTTGGAGGACCAAAAGCTCCTCAGTGGGGAGGATTGATCTAGGTGTCTCCAGACACATGCAGAAGTCCCAGAGGACTTAGAAAGGGTCAAAATTCAAAGTGGTTAGATCACTCCCAAACCAGCACCAAGTCGAAGTGCTCATCGCCCCAATTCCAATGGTGTGAATGGCACTCAAATCCAAGCTCGTGTGAGGGAGAAAGAGCCAGTCATAGTTTTGGTCAAAGTTGTCATGTGGGCTAGGTTTAATGGTCCTACAAATTTATCGAGTCAGAGACATGGAACCTAGCTCCTGAGAGATGGCGAAATTGTTGCCTCTTTAATTTGTCTAATATTCCTTATATTAGGCAAATTCAAAAAAGGTGATTATTATTATAAATATATATATATATATATATATATATATATATATATATATATATATATATATATATATATATATATATATATATAATATATATATATATATATATTTAATTAGGTGGCAGGCCATGACCCCCATGACCCCCATCAGACCCAAACCATATCTAAATATATTTAAAAAAATGAATTGTAATGGGCCGACAGGCCGTGACACCCTCTGGCCCCACAACTACCATACAACATATGTATTAATATTTGAAAGGGGTGTGGGCCAACCCCGACGGACCCGCCACCCATGGTGGAAACACCACCCATACAATACAATGAAACCAAAATAAATTTTCCGCATATCATAATATATCACCTCAAATGTGGAGCCCGCGAGGATTGAACCTGCCCGGCCCACATGGGCTGACCCCCACCAGGTGGCCTCATGTGGCACTGTGACAAACCAACCCAAACGATAACGGTTCCAACCCATGTTTAATAAAAATGCACCCATTCAAATAAACACCAACGATTATGTTCATTCAACAACGATTATGTAAATGCACCATTTTAAAACAATAAAAAAATATAAACACGACCATTCAAATAAACACAAACAATTACTTTCATTCAATAATGGTTATGTAAATGTGCCATTTTAAAACAATAAAATATATAAACGCAAATTCTTTGGGGAGGCAGCATTTGATCTCCCGACCTCCCCTTAAAAAATTTCCATTTTTACCATTGCACCATGTGCCCGATGCTTTGAATACTCCGCCGACCTTTGGCATATAAACCCACATTTTATCAGTGCGCGGGGGAAAGATAGAGCGTGTTTTTCAAGACAAATTTTTTAATTAATTGCAGGTGGAACCATGAGCATGGAGTAGAGGCAAGCAGAACCATGATTGAGCCCAATTTTCAAGAGGGTGAAATTTTTCCAGTGTCCAAAATGGAAAAACTTTATGTCGATCCTACACCTCTCAGTGACACAAACCTGATGGTGCAAGTGAAATCTTGATCTGAGCAACAGATCTTCAGATGACCCAGAGGAGGGAATCTTTGAGGAATCTAGGGGTAATCTAAAAGATTCCTATAGCCCCAGATTTTCACTTTGTCATAATTCAGAAATTTGACAGTCAATTTTACACTGTTCGACACCACGAATCTAATAGTGTAATCAGATTTTCCACTTGATCATTCCATTTTTCAGCCACTTTTCAAATTTGAGTGCAGGTGTCAACATTCAATGTGTGAGTAGTCATTTCCATGATATTTGATGCCACGAGATTGATGGTATAGCCAGATCCAATAGTTTATCATCATCTTCTTTAGATAACTCCTTGAGGTGAGGTATATGTAGTGTGATCATGTACTTCTTTGTCTCTTTGCTTGAGAGTAATTGTGTTGTATAGATCCCTGTTTGATGTTTCATGTGGGATCTTGTTTTGTTCTTGATGTGAGATAAACTTATTGTCATGTTTTGGTTGAGATCCCTTTGTCTTCATGTTGATGAAATACTCATGTGTCGCCATGTATTTTTGAATTGAGATCCCTTTGATGCCATGTTGGCAGGATGCTCATTATTAACATACGTGAAATTATGTCATGTTGATAAGAGTCCTTTTTTGAATGAGAGTTCCTGCAGTGAAACATCTCTTGGAGCCACTCCCGCGTGAGAGAATATTCCTTGTATGATAGAGAAAACACATGCATGTACATCATCACTCTTTCCAACACTTAATGCAGTGGCTGACGCCATCTTGACACCAGGGCCTGGAGACATAGTCCCTCCTGGACAAACTCCATTATCAACGTCTTGTGTTTTATGTTGTTGATTCTTGTAATGTTGCTTCTTCTTTACAACATGCATATATGTTCCTTTATGCTCTTTTAAATGCAATTCTAATCACATCGCCAAAGTAAAATATCTTGGTTAAATCTGGGAGTTGAGACAACTCGGATCAACCAAGATGTAGGAATTTTTCTAGGATGAAGGGTTAATTGGTCCTACAAAATCTAGGGCCCATTTCTCAAATGGATCTAAAAATATTGGATGTCATAATGGCATGTCATCTGACTGGATCAGTTGACCCATTCTCTGGCAGTTGTCACATCCCGTCACAAATTTGTTAACATCATAAAATATTGTGGGCCAATAGTATCCTGTTGAGAGCACCTTGTATCCTGTCTTCTTCTCTGCAAAGTGTCCTCCACAAGGTTCCTTGTGACAGGATCTAAGGATATCAAAGATTTTTTCTCCCTCACACAGTGCTTGATATGATGATCTGGCCTAGTGTGATACAGATTTCCCTTAATCCAAGAATATCTAGCACCTTGCTGGACAATTCTTTTCTTTTCTCTAGAGGATAGGTATTGTGCAAATATTCTTGCAGTAGGATAATTAGCTATGTTTGCATAACACGGTGACTGAGTTTAAATAGAAAAAGGTATTCATTAGAAAACTAATCTTCAATAGGCATGCATTCATCACCAACAATTAACCTAGAAATAAAATCAGCCATTACATTATCTTTCCTAGGTTTATCTAGGATTATTATATCAAATTCCTATAAGAGCAATAACCACCACGTAATACTACCATTAGTGACTGGTTTGTTCATTAAAAAGTGAATGGCAGAGTGTTTAGTGCATACAAACACTTGATATCCTATGATGTAGTGTCAAAATGTGTTGATGGCATGCACTACTGCAAGGAACTCTTTTTCTGTCACCATGTAATTTATTTTAGCTAGAGTCAAGTTCTTGTTTATGTAATAGATAGCATACAATCTTATGTCCTCTAGTTGGCCCAATACAGCTCCCTCAATAGTATCAGATGCATCTGTATCTATGTGAAATGATAGACTCCACTTTGGTCCTCGCAAAACATGAGTTATTGATACACAGTTCTTTAATTCCATAAAGGCCTGCTCACACTTCCCTATCCATACCAATTCCACACCTTTCATAAGGAGAATAAAGGAGATGCAATATTTGAAAAAAATTCTATAAACCTCCTATAGTACCCTGCATGACCCAAAAAATTATGTACCTCTTTCTGTGTCTTGGGAATTGGGATTTTCAATATTACCTCTATCTTAGCAGGGTCTACTTTAATTCCATCAGCAGAAATAATATGTCCCAACACAATCCCTTCATTCATCATCATGTGACACTTTACAGTATTCAAAGCAACATTAGTCTGCACATGTCGTTCTAATACTTTTTCTAAATTAACTAATGTTGTTTCAAAGGCATCACCGTAAGGTGTAAAGTCAGCCATGAATATTTCTAGACGGTCATTTAACATATCCGAGAAAATTCCTAATATTGTCCTTTGGAAAGTTGTTGGCTCATTATAGAGTCAAAAAGAAGAACCCTGTATGCAAATTTTCTCCAAGGGAAGGTAAAGGTCATTTCATCTGGATCTTCTAGGGAAATCTGTATCTGGTTGTAACCACTAAACCCATCCAAAAATGAAAAAAAAAAAAATCTTCCCCGACAGGGTATCAAGGACCTGATCTATGAACGGAAGAGGGAAATGGTCCTTTTTGGTGGCTTTGTTGAATTCTCTATAATCTACATAGACTCTCCACTTACCATTCTTTTTAGGGAAAATGACAAGTGGGGTTACCCATTAACTATCAGAAATTGGATAAATGAAATTGGCATTAAGGAGTCTCTACAGTTCTTCTTTCACTACCTCCTTTAGTGCAGGGTTCATATGTCACTGCGGTTGTCTAACTGGATTGCATCCATCCTTTAAATAGATGCGGTGAGTGCACAGGCTAGGATGGATCCTTTAATTTCTATATAATCCCATGGAAACGCCTTTTTGTACTTCTGTAACATCTATAACAAGAATCTATTTTGCTTAGGAGTCAGGTTTGGATTGATATTTAGATATTTATCTAGTTCTATTTCAATTGGAATTTTGTTGATATTTGGAGTGGTCTTCATCTATTCAAAGCTCAATTCTTCTACAGCATGTTCCTCCCTAAGTCCTAAATAGAAGTAACAGAAAGTGAATTACTAATAAAACTATTCATTATATCATCTTTTGTCTCATCTTTTATCTCATCCTTAAAGTACTAGGCTTTCTTGAGAGTGAGAAGAGGTTGGGAGTAATCTGATTTGGGTCCGAATTCATCCCACAAAGGGGTTTCCTGAATCCATACTTGGTTTTTCTAGGGGTTGGAGACTAAGGTTCTTTGTGGCCTAGCCATCTGAAATTATCATAGACCCATACCTACATCATATGAATGCATCTGTAGTGGCTAGCCAAGGTCTCCCTAGAATCAAAGTGTGCCAGCCCCCCAGGTTTTATTTACTTTCTAAAATAAGGAAGTCAGTTGGATATCTCCAGGAATCCATTGTGATCACTACGTCTTCTAACACTCCCTCATGTTTGACACAGGACCTATCTACTATTTCCAACACCATAAGTGTGTTTCTTAGTCCATGTAACCCCACAGTGATGAAGAGATCCTTTTTCATTACATTAATCGTTTCCGTTTAATCAATCAATGTATTGGTAATGGGCTTGTCATCGATGTAAACAATGACTGTGGGATTTCCTGGATCATTATATTTGGTTAAGAGAGGTTGATCAGTCATCAATTCAAAAAACTTTCCCATCACATGAATAGAAGCGGGGTCCTTAGGCTTCCTCCCATGTTTTTTAACACACATATTTCTTACTATTTAGCATAGATAGGTACATCTTTAATATTCTATAGTAGCGGAATCTGTATGTCTAAAATTTTTAACTCACTAAGGAAATCATATTCCGGTTGTGAAGTCATCCCAACTTCAGCTAATCTTTGGGGATACGGAGGATCCTTATTTAACATAGTCAAGTCAATTGTTACAGGTGTATCATCTTCACTTGAATTGGTTGTTACAGGAACAACAATCCTTTCCTAAGTTAGTTGTTACAGGTGTGAAAGCATCTTCAAGATCTGTGGTATCTTCTCTAGGTGACTCACACTCTTCTTCAGTGATAATAGGAGAGTATTTTGGGTTAATCATTTTCCCTGACCGAAGATGAATTTCGTTACATCTGACAAGAGTGATGTAATAAGTCTAGAAGGTAGTTGGGGCCTCAATGTTCAGGGTTGTCTTAGTGTTTGGGTTAGGGTTAGGTTACACAGGTAATTGGGGTCGTATAGGAGGTGTAGCAGCAGGTGTTTGAAGAGGTGGTAGTTGTAATTATTGTTGCATTGGAATTGCAAGAGGGGTTGGACCTAAGGAATTTCCTCTCCAATTCTAAGTCCAAGGATATGGTTGAGAAGGAGGGTATTGGAAAGGTGGAGAAGGGGACCATTGGTTCCAAGGTGAAGGAAATTGTGTTGGAGAAGGAGTAGAACACTGCCAAGGGAATTGTTGAGCATTATATATATTATTCCATGGATTAAAACAAGAGAATTCTTGAGACATACCTGGGGTTGTGGTTGCCATGGTTTCCTGGATCCAATGAAATAGGAATACTGAACTTCCTCGCTTGATTCTTTGACCACCACTTTTAGTCTGGGAAGCTAAGGGAAATAGCCTATATAATGCTCTAGATCACAAATCTTGCACAAGTTGATGTTTTTTACTCTACAATCATTTAGGGAATGCTTCTCCCTTCATTTTGAGTAGAACAAAGCTAAATCTATATCAGTTTCATCTTGTGCTTTCTTCACTTGTGTCATCATTATTTGAGCAAATAAGTTACATAAGACATTAGTTTTAAGGTTTTCGAATAGATTTCTGATCTCAGCTCTAGTCACACCTCCATTTGTAGATTTTTGTATTCTAATAGAGGCATCCTGTACCATGCTTCTTCCTCTCGATGAACGTCTTGAGCATCTTAGGCAGAGATTTATTATCTCATCAAATGATTCTTGAGATATGTCTCCCTTTCCTAGTAGATTCAGGGTATCAAGGTAGTCATCTCTAATCCACCTTATGAATATGATTTTCAAGATTTCTAGATCTAAATCACTATGTTTGGATCTTTGCAAGTTATAATGGAATTGTTCCACATAATTCTCCAAACTTTATTCCTCCTTTTGTGTCATCCTAAATATTTCTTCCCTCGGGTCCTTGGTCCGACAATAGTCTTGATACTTGGATAGGAATGTAGCTTTCATGTCACCCCATGTCCGAATAGTAGCAGAAACTAGTCCCATAAACCATCTCATTGATGCTCCTTTTAGATTAGAAGGAAATAACTTCAGCTTTTGAGCATCCAAAGTATAATCATAGCTCCTGCACAAGACATCAAATTGTGCCAAGAAGGTTTTAGGGTCTTCTACAGTCATTCCTTGGAAAGATGGAAGAGCTGACAAAGGAATGTTTTTCATGGGAGCTTCGCCCCTTATATCACCTATTGGGAACTCAAAGGTTGTAATGGTAGAATTTGTTTGGTTCATGTTATTTTTGTTCCCCATTTTTGATCCTCCTGACTCTTGTTGTGATGAGTCTCCTTCATACCATCTAGGTGACTATCCTGTGGTTGAAGATTCATGAGATGATAGCTCAGGCTACTCCAAGGCTATTCATTTCACTATGCTGCCCGAATCTGGATATTGATAAGTAAATGAATGCTCTTCTAATTCAAGCCCTTGTTGTTCCCACTAGTTTCCCCTTGGCCCTCAAACCTAAGGTCCTGACCACTAGTTTCCCCCTGTTGTTCTTGAATTGAGTCTATGGTTTTAGGAGTGGGTACACTAGTTTGAGGATGATGCGGTCCAAAGACAAAGGAACCAGTTTCTTCTGTCCTTACTATGGGGGTAAGAACTTTTTGTGGCCTTTTTTTTCTTGTATCCCTTTGTGAGTTTGATCATTCTTTCTTTGATTTTGAGATTAGCCCTTGAATAAATGTTTTTCTCACAAAATTTGTGCTCTTCTTGTTCCTTTTATGACCCATTTTTCCTGTGATTTATTAGAGTGGTTTTTTTGGTATCTATGATACTCCTACACCTTACACATGGACCCTATTTGCGTTTATTTCACACCATAAATGTCTCAGCTTCTATAGTGGTGAGCCCACTCAGATATATTAGAGCGATGATAAGGGTCTTAACTCTCATCTTACCGCCTAGTGCCTATAAAGCTGAAAACATGTCTAAATAAAATAAAATAAAAATTCTCACACCCTAAGTGCCTTAACGATCACACTGGTGAGCCCACCCAGTTATGTTAGAGCGATGTGTAGGTTCTTACCTCTCGTCTTACTTCCTATCACTTGTGCAATAGAAACACTATATTAACGAAACATACTTAGATGGTTGTACCATCAACTACCTTCCCTGGAAACGGCGCCAAAATATTGTGTCCGTTTAATCACTATTTGATTGACTGAACCAAAACCATTTAATTGTTAACCATATTAGGTATGTTTATCTCAAAGGTCTCTACACTATCTGTGCCAATACATAGTAGTGAAGGATAGAAATAAAGAATAGAAAGAAATGTCACTAAACCGATTGCATAAATTAAACACTCATGCATAAATCAAAAAGCATTCTATAGGAATGAAATCACACTTCATGTTTTACCAAAAAATAGGTGCACCACACACAATATAAATGAATGAACCAGCTCATCAAATATTATAGCTTAAATCAATCTTGTGTAACAACATATCATAAATCTAAAAAACAAAAGTAAATATGCTCTATGAATTATATATCGAAAACAATAACTTCACACTTACGAAAAGGAAATAATTAATCTACTTCTACAACTACTACTGCAATCCCTACTAAAGAAGAGGGCTCTTTCTCCCTAGCAAGGAACAGGGATGAAATAAGATTTAGTTAGGAATTCAACACATAATCTGTCAAAGCATCACCAATGATGTTCTTGTATTAAGAGAGATGTGAATTACAGAATAAAAATGATGATACTATCTCGTGTTTCCTATTCCCTTCCATGGAATTGAATCCTTTTATAAAGTTCGCATGCCCAAAATAGGGAACATATTATTTCATGAGAATCTTATGATTCTCATGTTGATCAGTATTAAAAGGAAATAACACTTGTTACAACTGGTTTCTAAATACAAGGCATATTTGAGTTACATCATTTTCTAAAATCGTAACTGCCTAGATTCTTTGACTGCCCATAGATAATTCATGCTTCTCGACAGTTGTCTCATGGAATAGCACCCACGGTCTTTGAGAGCTGTAGTGTAACGGAATCTCACAGTGTAACAACAACTTGAGGTGTAACAGCAATGGTTTGTAACAACAAATCCTCAAAACATATTTTTGAATTAACAACACAATTGTCCATCCTTTGGCCTTTAATTCATGGGAAACACTGATCCAGGTGGATATTGGTGGCCACATGCCAAGTCCATCTAGACCCCCATCATTGTTTCTCTCAGCATTTTCAGTTTCCTTAATTGTAGCACAACTTACTATTTTTAGCAGTTTTTCGGGTCCTGAACTTCCGGAGCCGTTTTTAGGCCCTAAACGACGTTTTTTGGGAATCCAGGGGCAACACGAGTCGTGTTGCCGTTCCAACAATGATAGTGCTCGAATAGATCTTTCTAATGAGATATTGTACGCGTCAAACAGAGATCGTATGCCAAAGTTACGACCCCTGGAAATTGATGTACCAATTTACCCAAAACGGGGCCCACAATTTGGCGTTTCACCTTCTAAGGGTCGGTTTTGGAATGTGAAGGGTTTTCCATTGTTTCTCAATAATAAATAGGCCTTCGAGCCTCATTGTAACACAAGTTCGGAACAGTTCAGAGACATGTAGCCGCACATCTCTCTCAGAGATAAGCTACCATCGTGCTGGTTTATTTCCAATTCTGGTTGTAAGCATATTTCGGTATTTTCCATTAATGAAATGAAGCATTACTTCCGCTGCATCTTTGTGTATATGGTTATCTCTGTATTTTATTGCGTTCCTGTTTAAATCCGGATCAAGTGGGGGTGGTTCTTAACATTTGAATTTTCATTAATTACCCAACAAATTAATTAATGAATGTATGAGTTATAAATGTGTAGGAGAGGCAATGAATGAGCAACGTATAGGCGGCAGTTGATTGGATGAGAGATGTGAGATAGAACGTGACGTGGAATGCAATGTGGGGCATGAGGTGGGTGGCGGTAAACAGTTATGTGACATACTGCGTTCGGGGGAAATATGGAGCGGTAAGTAGTTTTGGGCTTTTAAGTCTCGAAACACTAAAAAGGAGCAAAGAGATGTTTTGGTGGGCAGTATTGAAAAATGTCCATTTCGCCCACCCTCCCCCCCCCCCCCCCCGCCCCCCACTCATAAAACTTCAGACAGTAAATGAGGCCGAGGAGGACTGCGGGCCATCAGATTGTGGAAGACTATGTGGGATGAGAGGTGAGATGGGGGGTTTTTAACATGCGAGTGAGAATGAGGGTGGGGTCACAATATCGTAGACGGATGTGATGGTTGTGGGTCCGAGTTAATAAATGGATGATGATATATATGAAATAATGCTGGCTTATGAAAATTTTGGTTATTTGAAGTCAGTCACCAAAATTTTTTTCCCAATGTTTTGAACTTTAGGAAATAATGACATGATATTCCAAATTTTCACATTTCTATACCCTTTTACTCCTAACATTTTCACTTATACTTTCAGGGTGAATTTTAGCTAACGATCCAAATTTTCTTTTTATAAACAATCTAATCCTATACCTTATTTCTCCATTGGCTCAGATTAAACTGTTGAGCCAATTTTATTTTCTACCTATGACAAACCAATTCAAAACAAATCCAATTATGATTGAATAGTATAATTGGATTAAATAATCTAGTGTGGCATTTGAACAAAGTGTACACAACTATTATTTTCAAACTGAATTAAAGTAAAAGTAGTGGCATTTAGATTTGCAACACTTTCAGAGTTTATTTCTTTTTCTTTTCTCTCTAATCCTCTCATTTTATTTTTGCCTTCATTTTTTAGGGCATCTATCCTAACATTTTCTTTGATATGGACATATAAATAAAAATACTTCCTAACATTTTTTATTCAATATTATTTTTGTCCATATCCTAACTTAACATTTTGTAAAATATATTTTCATTTAATTTTCCTTTTTATTTTTATTTTTTGTATAATTGTTTCTAACTTACGAAAACCAAAAAATGCTACAACATTGGCTCCATCTGGGGACTACTTTCTCCTGTAGAATGTAGAGAACCTGCAGATCTAGGTGCCATCTCCTCAGGCTATGGAGTCTTTTGCTGTAAAAAATCACATTGAAAACTTGAAAAGTAAAAGAAACCAGAGTTTTTACAATGGTAGTAATGAAATAAATTCCAACTTCTCAGTACTGGATGTAATGTTTGAGAAGCCTTCCATTTACAAGACAAGTGGAATATAGTCCCTCAAGATTTTATAGCACAATATTATTGTTGCCCTTTACTTCAGCAATTGCTAAAGGACCAAATCATAGGTTGTCAAACTTGCTATGCTTTCCATTTTCTTCTCTCCTGGAATCCCATCTTAGAACTAGATCACCTTCCTTAAAGTCCCTTTCCCTGGCTCTTCTGTCAAACAAGTTGTTCATCTTTTTCTCATATTTCTTCAATTTGTATTGAACTTCATCTCTGTTTTCATTTAGTTCAATAATATGATTTATTCTTCTTGAAAAATCATCAGGTTCATCTGTTGAATCTTGCAGGAATTTTAACACTAGGAAAGACAAATTGGTAGGGAAAATTCCATCCTTCCCATAGACTAAATGAAAAGGAGATTTTCCAGCAAATCTTTTTAGAGTAATTCTGTTTGCCAATATTTCATAAATTAAATGAGAATCCTAGCTCTTTTTATGATTTGATAGTCTTTTTGATTACCTTTACCAGACTTTTATTTGAGGATTCTGTAAGGCCATTACCTTGAGGGTAATATGGAGTTGAATGATGTAACAAAATATAATATTTATGGCACAAATCAATCATTTTAACACTAGAAAATGTTTCTACATTATCTATGACAATTTGAGTTGGGCAACCAAACTTAGATAAGATATTTTCTTCAATGAATTTGATTACTACTGAATCAGTAGCATTTCTTGTTGGAATTGCTTCCACCCATTTAATGAAGTAATTTGTTGCTGTGAGTATCCATCTATGTTGATTACTTGAAGTGGGATGGATCTCTCCAATAAAATCTAATCCCCATTGAAGAAAAGGTGCTAAGACTATTGATGGAACCAGTTGAAGAGTTGCTAGTTTTTGCTTACCTGCAAACATCTGGCAAGGAATACAACCTCTGACCTTTGCCCCTACTTGTAAGAACAATGTTGGCCAATAAAATCCTCCTCTTAAAATCTTATATGATGTTTCTCTCCAAGCATAATTTCCTCCACAAAATCTTGTATTAAACTGATCAATGATTCCTTTAGTGTCTGATTCTGTTAAACATAATAACAAAATATTCAGTGGATATTTCCAGTACAAATTTGCATTTATGATGCAGTACTTGACTACTTTAAATTTAAGAGTTTTACATTGGGCTTTGGAGAATGATGTTGGACATTCAAAATGTATTAAGAAATTTACAATGTCTTGATACAAATTTGACAAAAACAAATTGTCATCAATGTGTAAAGGGTTGATCTGATCTGAAGGCAAAGGTTCTTGTGGATTCTTTTCTCCAGGTTGAAGAGAAAGTCCTTGTGGATTCTTTTATCCAAGTTAAAAATAAGGTTCATGTGGATTCTTCCCTTGTATTTCTAAAACAGAATTGATTCCAAGCACTTTACAGTTAGATTCAGCTAGAAGCTTAGCTAATCCTCGACCTTTTACTAGCTTTGTAGTTTTGGTAGTTAGATCAAACTCTAGTATTTGAGTGATCCATATACCTCTCTTCCCATCAGTGTCTGGTTGGGTTAAAATGATTCATAGTGCACTGTTAGGAACATAAGCAGTAATATGTGAATGTAGGACATACATTCTGAATGATTTCAGGGCTTGAATGACAGAATAGGATTGCTTTTTGATTATGCCATGCTTAAGCTCGACATCTCTCATAACCTTACTAAAAAAGGATATGGGTTGGTAATGGGAATCTTCATTTTTTTGTAATAGGACATCAATAATGGTTGTTTTTTAAGCAAAAGAAAGGATACTGAATGGTTTAGTATAATCAAGGCTAGCTAATGTGGGAGCTTCAGAGATAACTTTCTTGATTTGATCAAATAAATGCCTAGAAGAGGTGGTCCATTTAACTTCATGATCCTTTCAGAGCATGTTAGTTATATCCTTTACAATATCTGCATAAATTGGGATGAATCTCCTTAAAAATTAATATTGCCTAGAAAGGCTTGAATCTCTTTCTTGTTTCTAGGTAAGGTCAATGTTTCAATGGTAGACACATGCTTGGGATCAATCACTACTCCTTCCTTTGAAATTATATGGCCCAACAATTTTTCTTCTTTAATATCAAACAAATACTTTTTAGGGTTCAATGATATCTCGGATTTTCTACACCTGTCAAAAACCTTCATCAAATGCTTTAGATGTTTTTTATCAGATTTAGAAAAAACAGTAATGTCATCAAGATAAATAACCACAAATTTATTTACCTAACTCACAATAGCTCATTGAAATGTTGCTCTAGCATTGGATAAGCCAAATGGCATTCTAGCGTACATGAATGTACCCCAGGGTGTAGTAAAGGCTATCTTTTCTCTATTTGTTGGATCAAAATTTACCTAAATATAACCTGAAAAACCATCAAGCATTGAAATTCTTTGTGCTCCTGAAACCATTTGCAGTAACTGATCCATTTTGGGCAAAGGATAATTATCTTTTAATTATGCTTTATTCAAATTTCTAAAGTCCACATAAATTCTGATTTCTCCATTCTTCTTCCTATCAGGAACTAGATTTGCAACCCAATTAGAATATCTAAGAGGGAGAATGATTTGTGCATCTTTCATTTTCTTAATTTCCTTTTCTACAATTGGTAGAAGACTTAGATTAATCCTCATAAGTTTTTGTTGATAAGTTATTGCTTCTGGCTTCAAAGGAATCTTATGCTCTATTAATGAAGTGTCATAGGTTTTTAGATCAACATAGGTCCATGCAAAAACATCCTTATTGTTTTGAAGTAACTTAAGATATTGAGCCTTGGTCTCAGAATCTAAAGATGCATATATTTTAATGTTTTTAACATCACCTTTTGTTCCAAAATTAATTTCTTCTATGTCATCTTTTGAAGAAATGGACTGAGGGTTTCAAAGAACATCATTTTTATCAAATATTTTGTCTAAAGGAATTAAGCCCTTGGGAATAAAATTGTTAGACAATTTGTAATATCATGATCAACAAATTTTGAACTGAAATTTGAAGTATCATTCCCACTTGAATTTTCATTTATTTCGGTTCTATCTTCATCAATTTGTAGAACAACAAATTGATCTACAACCTGCATAACAGATTTCAAATGTTCATCATCTTCAAATATCTGCCAATGTTTTAGATTGTCTGGGATGTATGGACTATATTTTCTTTGTATTTGATAGAGTACATCAGTCTGATCAGGAATTTTAAATGAACTAGTAGAAATAGCTAAGGCATTTGCATGAATATTCTGATCTCTTGGAATATAAGTCAAATTAGAAGCATTAAAGAAATTTTGAACTGAATCTCAAACTTCATTTCGGTAAGACTTTAGTCTAGGATGTTTAGTCTGACAAATGTTTCTTACTTGCTTGACAATAAGTTTTGAATCAGTAAAAATGCTTAAGTTTTGAACCTTTAATCTTTTGGCCAATTGCAATCTTAATAGGAAAGCTTCATATTCAACCACATTATTTGTAACTTTGAAGCTGAGTTTGTTGAAAATAATACTGAGGGGGGGGGGGGGGTGAATCAGTATTATCAAGTCAAATAATCCTTTTTGAAAACCAAATTGTATACGCTACTTCAGTCAATTCAACCCGCGTATATGCGGAACTATTTAGAAGTAAACCAGCGTACACAGAGAAAACTTTTAATTTACTTGAACTTTAGATGAGCTTTGTTAATCTGAGATGCAGCATCAAATAACCAAGAACCAGAGATAGTAAAACAGAGCAGAAAGAAAATCACACACAAGAACACCAGATATAAGGTGGAAACCCAATGTGGGTGAAAACCACCTGCTGCAATTCGTCTCTATCTTTCCTTAAATTAGAAACTTTTGTTTACAATGTACCGGTGTAGTCCTTTACCAGTATGCAGGCTGCAACCTGCAGAGAGCTACAACTCTCTCTTGTTTTCCAGCTCGCCTGGAAGAAAGCTACAACCCCCTTAGCTCTTGCACTAGCCAAGATACTAGTACGTAGGTACTGGCCTACAGAAGGCTACAACCTTCTCTTTCTTCCAGGGACCACGTTTCATCAATTTTCAGACTGGATCCATGAACATCAAACAGTTATCATCAACCAAACTCCTTTTCACCAACTAGATTTGAAGTTAAGTAGATACTCCTCTGCCAGTTGTACCTAAACACAGTACCGGAAACCACACAACAGAACCCAGAACACAACAGCAATAAGCAGAAACAGCTAGATCACAACTTAAAGCATATATGCAATTTCAACAGTCTGCAACTTACGTGCATACACATCTGCGTATGGAATAACCTGCGTATACACGCCTTTACTTCACCTAAACTGCGTGTATACGTGCCCTCGCTTTACTGAACCTGCGTACAGATCTATAAAAGACAACACACTTTTCCAAATATTCAATCACTAATTAACCCAGATTATCAGACTTATAGATTAGACAAGCGCCACATCTAGTAGATCAAAATCATACAAAGATACTATTATTCAGGCTTAAAGATTATGACCCATGAATATAAATTATCCTTCCTTTTTGCGCTAAGGTTCCTCCTTCCTTCAAATCCAGATCTGCATCACCACCCAATATACCAGCTCTAGCACTTTGTCAGATCTTCAATCATAATTCAGATGGTGATTTGTCACAAGATCTCCTTCCTCTTTTATAGTCTTAGGCCTTCCCCAATACCATGGTCCAAAACCATAACATTCCAATACCATGAACCCAAAACTAGGATCAACACATCTGACGAGACGCCATGGTCCAAAACAAAGGCTCAAGTTCCAAGATCTAACTGCCAAGGACCAAAAGAATGATCCCCAACATATACACACTTTTGTAATGTATAACCCACGTGTATACGCGCCTTCGTCTAGATGAACCTGCGTATGTGTCTTTTTCTACTTTCTGAGTGCCTGAACTGAGATCTGTTACCAAAGAGAGTTGCCATCAAGGACAACATTCGTGCCATAGCTCCAGAACTGTGCCATAATGCCAACACAAGTTCACTGGAACTATCCTCCTTACAATCCAGAAGATGGTAACGATGATGGTAATCTTCCCATGGTGCCCCGTCAATCATCATTGACTGAACAATTCCTTCGTCTGTAGAATGTACTTGCAACCAAGGATCTGAAGGGGTGCCATATTCCTTAGACCTATCTATCCACACGCTTGATGAGCGTTAATTTGGGTTTGCCTCCCATGTCGAAAACATTGATTGCTACAATATTTCAATTGGGCTTGGAGGAAATACCTGGAGATGATCCATGTTAATATCGTTTTGGGATATCTTTTGAATAGAAGATATCATATTGTAGGTTCCCACCATTGCCACTTCTGCCACATTGTTTGGAGGCGGTAAGGCAAAAGTCCCCATTAATGTAGGGTCTTTTAGTAGGCCTACTATGATATTTTGAAGCGAATGAGGGCTTCCATGGATCATTGGAATGCTTCCCGTAACTTGTGAACTGTTGGGGAGAAATGTTTGTTGGTCGACGACTGTAATTCCTCCTTGGAAGGGAAATGAAACCTTCTTGAAGTACGTCAACACAATGGCAGCCATAGCATATATCCAGGGCCTTCCCAGTAGGATGTTGTAATCGAGGTTTCCGTCGATAACTTCAACATCAATTTCTACTGTTTTACCCCCCAGTTCGACTTGCAAGTTACTCAATATCCCATATGGGGTGTATGTTCATCCATCAAATGCTTTTAATGTCGTCGATGATCGCGACAAGCGTGGAGATCCTACATTTTTCTAGCAAATCATCGACATAATACATTTAGATTCCCCCTCATCAATAATTGTTCGATGAACAGTTTTGTTGAGGGCTTTCACTTGAATAAGGAAAGCTAGTTGAGCTGGTAACTGAGGGTCATATCCTTTGTGATTGAAAGCCACTAGATTGGAATCCATTGGGTCAATCCCACCTATCGCTGACAATAAAGCCTGTTTTTGGGAGGGGTAATTTTGCAGTACCTCAAGTGTCGACATAGCGGACGACGATTGGGCCAGATCCTCCACTATATTATAATGCTGTGCTGCCCTGGCACGAGGATTAAAAGTCGATTTGTGTACTACTCCCTTTGGCGGTTTTATCGTTAGTTCAGGAGTGATGGGTGGCACAACTTCAATTGAAGTTGATGTCGAACTAGTAGGTTGATCATTATCCTTGTTGTTTGACATCTGTGGATTCCCGTAATCTTTATTCCTTGTCGATATCAAAGCGTCATTTAGCTGCTTCGAAACAGACAACATTAGCACTTAGGACAGGGAAGCATTGTCGCTAGAAACCAGATTTGTTCCTGGGTTCAGAAAAGGATCAGTCAATACTACCGAGGTTTTTGAACTCTTGAAGAATTTTCTAAGCTCAACTTTATATGGACAATCTTTCGTCCAATGATCCTCATCACATATAAAGCATGGATGACTTGGCTTCCTATCTCCAGAAGGGTTTGCAGAAGATTTTTCAGGAGACGACTCCTCCTTTTTTTTCTTCTTCCCTTTCTTTTTCTTCTTGCCTCCTGGTTGCTTGGGTTCTTTGCCTTTGTTAGTCGACACGGCATTTACTTCCGAGGCGAGAAGTTCTTTATTTGCATTTTGACTTGAAACCGTACAGGCCTTCTTTGGCGTGGCCTTTACGGTTTTTGTGCTAGTCGTACCTATCACGCCATCGCCGACATGAGAGTCTTTGTTTGATTTAGGAGGGGGAGGAACGGAAAATTCCGGTCTAGGAGCATCAGGGATTTTATCATAGAGCATGCCAGACTATGTATAGATCAAGTCCAAATATTGTGCATGAGCACTAACTTTCTCTTTAGTGGCAACTCCTCCCTTTGCCACATAGAAGGTAACAATGACTTAATAAACCATTCAACCAACAACTGATCATGAACATATGTTTTTAGCATTCTATGATGACGTTGCCACTCATGAATATGATTGGATATGTGAGTGGTCGTCGTTTGTTTGAAATTGGTAAGAAGCTCTGTTCCCGTTTCGTACCTCGTGGGTAACTGAAAATGGCTTAAAAAGGTTGTGGCTAGGGTATTGAAGTTATAAAATGAAGCTCTAGGCAATTCGATATACCATTTTGTTGCCGGACCAGTTAACGTTCACTGAAAAAGGTGAAGCATGATCGAATCATCGTTGAGATTGTTCAATGAACACCACAGATGAAAGGTCATCACATGATTCGACAGGTCTTCACCCGGATTTCCATTAAATTTAGGAATATCTGACGGAAGTTTATGAGGAATCACTGGCCACCAAGGGGCGTAAGCAATTGGATCGTTCATTAGTCGATTTAGATCCGGTAACTCTAAAGTTGCCACGAAAGGCAACTGTTGATTCAGGCTCGGCGAAGCATACCTAGGATAAGATGGAATTGGTCTTTGCATACCAGCATAATGCATTTGATGCTAGTAAATTTGGTAAGGTTGATGGGCATGACCATTATGATATGATTGATGTTGACCATTTTGAATATACAGCTGCCCATTACTTACAAAGACTTGTTGTTCAGATCCTTGGCAAGCTTGTTGGAATTGTGGTTGTTGGTAGTGTACCAGCCATGGTTGTGAAGCCATGAGTTGTTGCCCAGTACTGACTGTTTGAGCAAGATGAGGGGTAATGGTCCCCGTTTGAACTTGGGTCATTCCACAAGTTGGTGATTGTGGTTGCGTTGCAGGGACAAGAGGTTGTTGTATTACGAGCTGAGAAACCCGAGGTTGGCATACAACAGGAAACACTTGTACTTGCGACACCGTTACGATAGCCGGCGTAGTGGGGATATTTGACACAGGTAAACTTTGTTGCATCAAGTATACAACTCTTGGTTGTTGAGGCAGTATGGGCACCCAATCGCTAGATGTAATTCCAGCATACCCTGAATTCTATTGTGAACTCTCCTATGGTTGTTCTCCCGGAGGAGACAATGAAAGGGTATACTGCCCTCCACACGGTGGTAACCCAGTGCTCAAAGGAATGATTTGCCACTGGGGACCGGATTGCCCAAACTGACACTGCGAAGGATCAATTTGTTGAGACTCAACATAAAAGATTCTAGATATTATTCCAGACGAACAAACGGGAACAGTCCATACTGTCAAAACATCCCCTGGATGGAATCCATCCAGCGATTGAGAGCTAGTTGGAACAGATGGTACGCCGGTGAACATTGTTAGAGTAGCAGCATGAAGTTCTGCCGCTACTGTGTTGGATGACACAGTCCTTGATGTCAACGGTTGTTCAGACATATTTAGTCTATCTAAAAGATTCCTCAACAATTCTTCAGGAACTTTCGATGGTGGGAGACTAACTTCTGATGAAGAAGGATATAGGGTGATCCCAGCTCCAAATTGCGATGGAGCGTTAGATGGAGGATCCTCCACAATCTCTTCTATGGCAATCAATCCAGGTGGAAGAGGTATACAGTCAGGTCCGTAAAATATTTCTGGTGCTAAAGAAGGTATAGGTTCCGCAGTGACTGATGTTTGGGGAGTAACACCTTCCGAATCAGCTGTAGATGGAGTCGGTTCGGGAATAGAAGTGTTTACTGTCACACTAGGATAAGTTGTAATGTCCTTTTGTGGCTGCGGAATTTCTTCTGTAGAGGCAGGGATACCAGAAATGTTTGGAGTAACAGGAGTTTCTGAGAATGTCAGAACACTTGTTCCAATCAAACTAGGGGACTTTGATCCGGTTAAACGAGTTCGCTTTGTCCAGAACAGTTTCGTTTATGGAGTCAACGACGGTTGACTCGTAAGCCTCCGCGAACGACAGGGTTTTGATTGACTTTCTTCCACGATTGCAAATTACTTGATCAACTCAAAATAGTAGGGGAAAATGATTCTGAATTAAATGAATTTTAGTTACTTTTACAGAACTTGTTTTTTCAATTTTTAAGAGTCGAGAAAAAACAAAAGATGACTCTAGTCGCCTTCGATTTTTAATGAGCCTGAAGTGACAAGTGCCCAGATGGACCTTTTCCTTTAAGGAGTCTGAAAAGGAATGAAAGAGACTACTCTGGAAGTCTAGACAGAGGGATTACCAAACCAATAGCAAAAATGCAAAATAATTTTTATAGTACGGCAGTCAATCTTCCTGAATGCTGTGTTTAGTGCATTGCGATCGATAGGGCGGCAGACATGGCTTCCTAGGGATAAAGGATATAGCCTATTGTGGTCTCCCAATATATACTCGACGGTACGTGGGAGCACAAGTCTATACTGGCACTTGTCATCTCAAAGAGGAGGAATCCCCCAACCAGCAATGAAAGTGATAGTTACCAGGCTTTACAACGCTGGAATACGTCTCTAGCCTAGACTTCTAAATGTTGTGCGTTAGGTTCCAAAGCGTTTTTATGTTCATTGAATTTATTTTACAATTTATCTTGCTTAAGAAATTTTCCTTTCAGGTTCATCGCATGATGTGGATATATAATTCCTAAAATGCAATCTAAGATGATAAACAATCGTTTAATCTTCTTTTTGCAATGAAAATCCTAGCTACTAAGGAAAGAGAAATGAGATTCTTTCAACATAGAGCATAGAGCACACACTAGATGCACTGTCCTAAATCAAACCAACAAGCAGTCTAAATGCAAATGCACATGCATGTATTTGTTTTCCGCTTTCTTAATGTGTGAATGACAAAAAGAATGCTGAGTACAAATCTGAATTATCTTTTCAAAGCAACAATACTAACAAATTTCTCTTCAAAACGACGACACTCTGCGATTTCAAATTGAAAATTGTTTTCGACACTTGAAAAACCACTAATTCAGATCAAATACAAGAGTAACAATATAATCAACCATCAAGAACAATAGGATTCTCTTCTATGACTGAAAACGACACTTGTGACACTTCCAAATCAAGAAACGACAGTTTGATTATGCTACTTCTTTGTAAAAGAGAACTGAAAATGGCACACAATACACAAAAACATTCATAGTTCTTTGCATAATGGAGGAGGAATGATGGAAGGAAATGGGGTTTCCAAAGTGGTATATCGATCACAGACAACAAAACTCCTGAATAAAGCTGAAGAGAGTGAACAAAAAACCAGAATCTGGAAGCAGAAGAGGTCTTGTCTAATCAGCGCACCTGTAACACAGGGAAAGTGCGGTGCAGCGCACCTACTGCACACGGGAGGTGTGATGCATCTAGATTCCCAAGAGGAGAAGGTGCGATGGTCCAGGCACGATACTTCAACTTGGTTCTTGGTCACAATTTGCAGCTCAGTTCAGGGATTTAGGCCGAGCAAGTGATGTTCAGTAAATATAAATCATAGGGGTTGATCTAATGAGGGTAATAGAGCCACCACCAGGGCAATTAGAATGTTTGCAAATCAATTGTTCAGTTTATAGAAAAAACCTAGAGATAGACTAAAACAACATTGATCTACTTTGCACTTTCATAGAAAATGCAGTTCAAAGGCTAGCTGGCTTGACTTCAGGTTCCGTTTGTAAGTTTATAAAACAAACAAATATAGACAAGCAAACAAGCTATTCGCTCCCCAGCAGAGTCACCATTTTGTTATTGGGAAATCTAGTGTCCACTCAGAGCTGCTAGTCCCACTAAGACGGGTAGCTATCTTAGAATAAAACAAACTAAAACTACTTTAGCTTTCCTTTATGAAAAGTAGATAAGAGGGGAACAAAGGACACTAACCTCAGTCTTGCACTTGGTTCCTCTCCCTTTATTAATATCAAGAATAGCAAAGAGCATTACAACCAATTGTTCTGACCCAGCATCATCCTCCTAGCATGAAAGCCCTTCTTCACCTCATGAAAAGCTTAGATCACCCAACACTATGATATTGCACCAGGAAAGCAACAACACTTCCTTACAAGATACAAGATTCCAGCCTCTGGATCTCTGTGATGAGGGATCCATATATAGATGATTGCAAGGGGGTGAGTCAGCTTCTAGGATTTTGATTAGTGCCCTCTCTCTGATAGTTCTTGATTCCACTTGGATATTGATGATCTCTTACTCATCCCTAGGCGAATTCAGAGAGGCAAGTGTCACAGGAGAAGTTTCTGGAAGATTCCGTGATCATCCACCTTGCAAACTGTCTCTGCCATTTGTCTACTCTCGCCCATCGCACCCTACAGAGGGGTTTTCCAGTATGCATCACAATTTTTACTCTGAGCAGGTGAGATACATCGCACCCTCTGCACTGGGCAGTCTGTATGGTCCAGTTTTGACCAGTTTTCTATGGAGAACTTCTCGGAGATGATGTAATCAGCTGACCTTTTTCTTTTAGGGTGTGAAGCAACACTTTTAGGGACTTAGAAGCCCTTGGTTTATGGACATGTATGATTGGGGTTGCAGTGCCCAAAAATGTCTATAACAGTTGCCCCCTAAAGCATGAGGTCGTTAATCTTTTGATGTCAGGTGTAAATGCTTACCATGTGGGATTCAAAGTTTTTTCGAGCTGGACGTGACTGTAATAAGATACATCCAATACATTATTTTCATAATATTTTTCATTGATCTAGATGAGGCGAGCCATTCCCCATGCTACTTTATAAAATTCACTTTCATGTACATAGGCAGACAACTGTCTGTGTAGCAGACTGATGATTCGGATGGATTCATATCTTTTGATTTGGATGATCATCGTTCAGGCAATGATGTACATTTGATGTCTTTATTTTCCTGAATATTTCGCAGCCCAGATGGACGAAACTAGATTCGGGGTCTTCAAACTCGTTCAATCTTCACTCGGAGTACAAGTCGATCCATGTGAAAGATGCTCTGGAGTCGAACATGGAAAGACATCGCCTGATTACCAGCCAATGATGTAAGCTGTTAACAGGCGCGAGAGGAATCACCGATAGTGATGATGACCCTCAAGGTACGACAATAAAATTCACGTGGTGTGAAAATGGGACTTGGCATTGAACACCACGTAAAATCTTTCGGTCGAAGGCCATTTATGTAAACCTGTCGCCGAAAGTGAGAAACTTTCCATTGAGGCATGCAAGCTTCAAAGTACTGAAAGGGTTGTTCCTAGGTCGACTTCTTGGATAATGAGTTGATGTCGACAAGAATCGACCCGTCATAGGAGGGCCTTTAAAGAATCCCACATCTACGACACGGAACGGAGCAAATGATTTTGGAGGTGAAAACGATCTGATGATACAGGGTTCAGGGTGGCGGTCATGAAAGAATGGAGTGTGAATGTATTGCAGCGGATGAGACACAGGTGAATTCTCTAAGCGACTTCTCTTGAACATACCGGCAACACTGAAACAGATTGGTAGCGTTAACCCAAAAGATGGATGGTACAATGGACCAATGGTAATATGACTGGTGAATGGAATAACCCAACCTGACTCAGACGTGGAGTGATAGTGTCATGTTCAAGAGGGACTTGCTACCAATAATTTTTTTTCAAATTTTCTTCCCAATTTTCCCCAATCATTGCTGACCAGTACCTCTTTATTCTTATCAAGCTTGAGAAGGATAACATATGCTTGTTCTATAATTCGCCCTTCGGGAGAACCCGTCGCTATGTTTTAATGAGCCTAGCAACAGTGAAACTCGTTCTCGTCTATAGACAAGTTTGTCGCTATTGATTTTAACGAGTTTAACGACAATGATAACTCGGTCTGTTTTCAATTTTAGAGAGTCTAAAAAGGGACGGAAAGGAAACTCCAATAATCCTTTTTCGTCATATAATCCCTTATGTCCGAAAAAGTATAAAATAATACGAAAGGGATGAATTTTTGATAGTTTTAACGAGCTGAACAAGACAAGCGCTCGATATTTTTGTGTAATAATCCCTCAGGTCCAAAAATATTAAAATCTAGAGGAGGGATAACACTTTTGGTAGTTTTAACGAGTTGGAGAGGCCAATCGCTCGGCAATCTTTTCATATTTTACGAGTCAGATGAAAAGAGCTTAAAGGAGACTCGTTTTTTGAAGAACAAGTGATAATTTCAAGTAGCAGCTGATTCTAGGTAAGGTTTGGAATTTTCCAATCACGGCAGTGTCACAAGGATGGCTAAAAAGATCACTCATCACAGATGTTCCTAAAAAAGGGTAAACAATCAAACGGAGGCGTACGATCGGCTAAAACAGAGTGGAGGTGATGATGAGAACACGACCAAGGCTCAAAAGTTGATTATAATGCGTTCGCAATGGTTATTTACCAGAGATTGGTTCATTTTTTAATGAGCTTAAACTTTGGGGGGAAACATTTTCTCATTGCTTAGGTTTAATTTTTAACGAGCTGGAACTTCACATTAAAATTGCTCGTGATAATGATCATTGATTATTTGATTCACCGTTAGCACTTTGTTCTTTCAATGGTCGTACTACCTGTTCAATTACTTCATCAAACCGTTTAGAAATGAAAACATATGCTTGAAAAATGAGTTAAAATACTGATACCTTACTCGAATTACGTGAATAGTAAATTAAAAGTGACTTTTACCTCTCATTTTACCATTTCATTTGAACTTGGTTTGTTGGAGCTCTGGAGGTGCTTTCCCCCCTGATTTTCACTAGCTGATTCCGAGAGATTCTGTGGATGATTCTCGGCACCGTCTGGACCAGGTAAGAGCTAAACCTGAGCTCTTCAGTTGCATTCCTTCCTTTTTGAATTCTGAGCATGTTTCCCTGCTTTGCTGAGCCCCTGGATTTGAACAATTCGCCCTGGCCCCATTGCACCTTTACTATATCGAAAGGTGTGATGCATACTGGACTGGTCACTGGCCAGTCAGTATGCATCGTTCCCTGTACACTACTGGGGTGCGATGGGCGCAAGGAGGGAAACTTTTTCACTGTTTTCTTATGGAAATTTTGCCTGTTTTTTGCCAAATCAGGACCCTGACTCTTCTCTTATTTGTTTTCAGAGATTCATCGGAGAAAAATGGTTATTACATGGCGAGAACGCGAGCATGAAGAAGAGGACATGGTTTCTTTACATGATCTGGGTA
The DNA here is from genome assembly GCA_000404065.3 of Pinus taeda. Classification (NCBI taxonomy): domain Eukaryota; kingdom Viridiplantae; phylum Streptophyta; class Pinopsida; order Pinales; family Pinaceae; genus Pinus; species Pinus taeda. Next base: position 30,799 of record APFE030052900.1, on the reverse strand, counting down.
CGGTAACTGCACTGCGGAACTGTGGCCTGCTCAAGTTTTTCCGCATCTCTAGCATGAGGCAACAAATCAACTTGTTGCAATATTTTCTCGATGCATGGGATCATACCAACCAGGTGTTCCCGATCAGAGGTAAATCCATCCCCCTGACTGTCATGGACATCTATTTTTTGACCGGTTTATTGAGGCGTGGTGCCCCTCTCTCATTATCAGGTTTCTCTCGTGGGGGTGAATCCGTGAGAGATTACATTCGCCGGTATTGCAGAGATGGATCTCAACTGAGCAGGGACGACAAGATCAACATCCAAGATGTCACTGACCGGTCCTTGAGGACCATTCTATTCACTTTTGCTAGACTGGCTGGTAGTGCGGCTCTTCACATGGCTAACATGTCTTATATGCATTACACCTTGGAATGCCTCGAACCGAAGGTGTTCAACTGGTGTGATGCAGTACTCCCTGTGATGAAAGAACAACTGACCAAGGTGAAAAGTGGAAGATCCAAGAATTTTGGCTATGGTTCTATTTTAACCACTTTTGCCTTGGAAAAGATCCCACTGATGCGACTGCAGTACATCTCACATGGTTTACCTCCACCGACTGAGCCACGAATGCAGAGATGGGTTGACCTCATGGCCCGACATGCTGGTCAGTCCCAGATCTATTTCTCTGACACCTTCTTCAAGTGGTTCAACCACCAGGAGATGGTTTATGCCGAGTGTCCATACACTAGTATAGATTTCCGGGGTGACCCGGATTTAGTGCTGTCGGCTGGTGAGCAGTGGGGTGCTATATGTAAATTTTCTGACCATATCTCTATTTATTGTTTTCATAATGTTCTTATGCTTTCTTTGATCAATACTAATCAAAACTCATGTGCTCATGCAGACATTGGACCAGTTCGACCAGCAGTACGTTTGAGAGCACCAACTACCGCTCCGGCAGGAGAGGCTATGGGGAGGGCCATCCTTCGCGACCTTGATGTGGCCGAGACTCTTTCAGCATTGCAGGATCAGGTTGAGGGTCTCACTCTTGGTATTCCAGACGTGAGGACCGACGAGTTGCCTCTAAGGCTGCAGCGACATACTACTGGTGTGCCGAGTCGATGGACTAGGCTTTTACGCATGATTGCACAAGCGATGACATGTTATCACCAGCATCAGTAGACTAGGGTTCCCCCTAGCATTTTGAGTTTTGGGTCATTTGACTGATTTTGTCTTGGTTATATAACATTATGTGTAAACCATAAATAGTTATATATATATTTTTTTTGATTTCAGAGCTTTATTTTGGTTAAGTTACACGATTCTAATGCAAATATTGATGCAATGCTTCTTTTTATAAATGTCGCAAATGTCTATCTAACACATAATTTGCCAATGAGTCTGTTAATGTGTTTAAATCTCTGGAAATATGTTGATATTGAATAGAATCGAACTAAAATCCTGACCCTTAGGAACATGCGATAGATAGCTGGATTCCATACAGAGTAGATACCAGTGAGTTGTAGAATGACGAGTTGTGAGTCTAGCCTGCTGACAAGTTGGCATATGCCATGTGTGATGGCATCAAAGAGGAGTTCCATCAATGTGCTATATTCAGCGATATTGTTCATTGACCGACCAATACATACCCCTCTTAAACTCACTAACTCGTCGCTGGGATCGAAGATGGCCCAGGCCACAGAAGATAGGCTCTGCGAACTACGACTCGCTCCGTCGGCATATCCAACAAATGGTTCCAATAGGTTCGACATCTGCAACAAATGCAAAAAGTGGATTACCTAACCAAAACAATTACCCTTAGCGAAAATAAAAATGTAACAAAAGCATAGGGTTTACTATGCTAAGTTAAGCATAGTAACGCTTGAGGTACAACCTGTTGCGGGGTTGCGCCAGTGGAATCCCATTGTAATCCACCAACTCGTAGGCTCCTTTTGCTAATACACGCTTAAAAATATAGGGACCCATCCATAAATACTTGAACTTACTTGCTCCCAACTTATCAGACTCCTGGTCATAAAGTAAGATTAGGTCACCTTCTGAGAAGACATGAGGTTTGACATTTTTGTTGAACTACGCTTTGACTCTTATGGGCTTCGTTAGCCAAAGAGACATCATGATGGGTTTCATCTAATTGGATTAATTCCAAGAAACGAGCCTCCTCTTCTAAAGTTCCGGGGAGAAGGTCGACCGCGAGCTTGAGGGACGAGATTTCACACTAAACTGGCAAGATCGCTTCCAGGCCATACACCAGTTGAAAAGGTGTAAACCCAGTCGTATTACTCACCGATGTCTAGTATGCCCACAAGGTTGAGTACAGGATCAAGTGCCAACTCCATTTATGGACTCCAATCATCCTTTGCAGCATGTGCTTCAAGACTTTGTTGATTGCCTCAACTTGTCCGTTAGCTTGCGGATAATACATGGTAGAGTTGTCCTGGGATAGTCCTAATTTGGCAACCAGCTCAACCATCATGTGATTGTGAAAATGCAATCCATGATCTGTGACTATGGCCTGTGGAACACCGAATCCAGAGACTACATGATTGAAAAAGAAGAGGGCAGCCGTTTCACCATTGTTGTTTAATGTAGGCATCGCCTTGGCCCATTTGGTAAAACAGTCTACTGCGACTATGATATACCCATGCCCCCCGACCGAGGTGGGGTTACATGTCATGAAATCTATGCCCCATTTGGTGAATGCCCCAACAGCAACTACTGGTTTCAGAGGTGTGGGTGGTCTTCTAGTTTTCGAATCGAAGATTTGACAGGCATGGCAACATCTGACTGCGGTTATGCAATCTTTGAACATTGTTGGCCAGAAGTATCCTGCTCGTAAAATATTTTGTGCCATAGCATAACCAGATTGATGCCCCCCACACGCGCCTTAATGACAATCATTCAAGACTTTTTCGGCCTCCTCATGGGTGAGGCACCTTTGCAGAACTGTATCAATACCACGACGGTAAAGCGTATCACCGAAGATCATGTAGTATTTTGCTTGGTATCGAATCCGTCGTTGTTCCGAGCGTCAGGTATTAGACCTATATGTTTGGGTTTGGAGATAGATTATTATATCTCCATAACACGGATTACTTGAAGATATCAGAAACAAAGATTCGTCCACGATTGCTTCTTCGGATGTTGCATTGTTGGACGACGATGGGAGATCACATAGTAACTTCGCGAAAACCAGTGCTTTCTTTAATTTGGATTTGTTGAATTCCAGATCAAACTCTTGTAAAATCACTATCCATTTTGAATATTTTCCCCCCAGCAACTGTCGCGACAATATATAAGTCATGGGGTTGGAATATGATAAAATGGTAGTTTTTCAGAAGAGAACATAGTGTCAAAATCTCTATATCGCTTGAACAGCTACGAGAGCCATCTTTTCAACGTAGGAGTACTTCATTTATGTATCATTTAAGTTTCGGCTTAAATAATATATTGGATGTTAAATTCCATCGTCTTCTTGAACTAAGACCATTGCTATGGTCGTATCAGCTGCAGCCAGATACAGGTTAAAGTCTTTTTGATAATCAAGAGCATACATTAATGATGCTTTTATTAGGGATTCCTTTAAAGCATCAAAGGAAGCTTGCGCAACTTGATCCCAGATGAAGGGTACTTCTTTTTTCAACAGACGAGTCTAACCTTTAGCAAGTTCAGCGTAATTTGGAATGAACCTCTTCAGAAAGTTTGCTTTCCCTTGGAGTTTTTGAATCTGAAGCAAATTTGAAGGTGGAGGCAAATCAATGATTGCCTGAACCTTACATGGGTTGAGACGAATCCTGTCCTTTGAGACCACAAAGCCAAGTAAACGACCAAAACTGACACAAAACACACATTTGTGTGGATTGAGTCGTATCTTGTAGTGTCGGCAATGTAGAAATATCGCTCTCAAATGCTGTGGATGATCGGTCCGCTTTCGCGAATGAGCTGAAAGATTGTTGAGATATGGTTGAACGATGTTCTTGATGTCATGGAAAGCATAATTCATTGCTCTCTGAAATCTTGCCCCTGCATTCTTTAAACCAAAGGGTAGCTTGCGATATGCGAATGTGCCCCACAGACAAATAAATGCAGTCTTTGACTGGTCCTGTGGGCGGATATTTATTTGATTATACCCTGAAAATCCATCCATAAATGAAAAGATTTCACATTTGGCACATTCATCAATTATCTAGTCAATGAAGGGTGTAGGGTAGTTGTCTTTTGGACAAGCTTGATTTACATCCCTATAATCGACGCACACTCTAATCGTTCCTTGTTTCTTCATTACAGGAATGATATTGGATACCCAATCGGTTAGAGGAACTAGGTAAATAAGACCAGCATGGAGAAGTTTTTCAACTTCTGCCTTGATGGCAGCGACTTTCTTAGGGTGCACCTGTGGGAGCTGTTGTCTTACTGGTTTGACGTCTGGATACATCTTAATTTCATGTTCAACTATGCTCAAGTCAATGTCTGGCATTTCATCATATGACCAAGCAAAGACATCTCTAAACTCGCGAAAAAGAGTGTAATATACTTCCAGTTCGGAAGGAGAACAAGATTTGCCGACATGAATATTCTCTACAACATCTATTTTGGTTGAGATATTTATGGCTATAGTCTCTTCAATATTGGAAAGGATTCGCTTGAAATCCATTGTATTTACAGTATTTGGTAGAAAGTCAAAAACTGAGGGATGATCAAGGTCACTGGAACTGTCCTCCTTACAATCCAGAAGATGGGAATGATGGTGGTAATATTCCCATGGTGCCTCATCAATCATCATTGACTGAATAATTCCTTCGTATGTAGAATGTACTTTCGACCAAGGATCTGAAGGGGTGCCATATTCCTTAGACCTATCTATCCACACGCTTGATGAGCGTTGATTCAGGTTTGACTCCTCCTGTTTTTTCTTCTTCCCTTTTTTTTTCTTCTTGCCTCTTCCTTGCTTGGTTCCTCTCCCTTCTGAAAGATCTTTGCCACTCCTTCTTCGCTTACCCAGCTTCAAAGAGAACCTGTGGAATCAAAGCAACATAATACTATTGAAGAACATATACCTACAATCATAAAAAATATAGGACCAGATATATATTGACCACACAAATGCATATATCATCAAACATACAAGAATGTGGAGGAAAACTTGAATAACTTTATTAATATCAAGAATAGCAAAGAGGATTACAACCAATTGTTCCAACCCAGCATGAAAGCCCTTCTTCACCTCATGAAAAGCTTAGATCACCCAACACTATGATATTGCACCAGGAAACCAACAACACTTCCTTAGAAGATACAAGATTCCAACCTCTGGATCTCTGTGATGAGGGATCCATATATAGATGATTGCAGGGGGGTGAGTCAGCTTTTAGGATTTTGATTAGTGTCCTCTCTCTGATAGTTCTTGATTCCACTTGGAGATTGATGATCTCTTACTCATCCCTGGGCGAATTCAGAGAGGAAAGTGTCACAGGAGAAGTTTCTGGAAGATTTCGTGATCATCCACCTTACAAACTGTCTCTGCCATTTGTCTACTCTCGCCCATCGCACCCTACAGAAGGGATTTCCAGTATGCATCGCACTTTTTACTCTCAGTAGGTGAGATGCATCGAACCCTTTTCACTGGGTAGTGTGTGTGGTCCAGTTTTGACCAGTTCTGAGTAGTTTTTTGTGGAGAACTTATGGGAGATGATGTAATCAGCTGACCTTGTTCTTTTAGGGTGTGAAGCAAAACTTTTAAGGACTTAGAAGCCCTTGGTTTATGGACATGTATGATTGGGGTTGCAGTGCCCAAAAATGTCTATAACAGTTGCCCCCTAAAGCATGAGGTCGTTAATCTTTTGATGTCGGGTGAAATGCTTTACCATGAGGATCCAAAGTTTTTTCGAGCTGGAAGGCGACCTATAATAAGATACAATACAATACATTATTTTCATAATATTTTTCATGATCTAGCTCAGGCCGTCATTCCCATGCTTAGCTTTATAAATTCACTTTCATGTACATAGGACAAACAACCATCTACGTAGCAGACTGATTATTCAGATGGAGTCATCATCCTTTGATTTGGATGATCATCTGTTCGGAAATGATGTACATTTGATGTCTTTATGTTCTTGAATATATCGCATCCCAGATGGATGAAACTAGATCTGGGGTCTTCAAACTCGTTCAATCTTCACTTGGGGTACAAGTCGATCCATGTGAAAGATGCTCTGGAGTCGAACATGGAAAGACATCGCCTGATTACCAGCCAATGATGTAAGTTGTTAACAGGCATGAGAGGAATCACCGATAATGATGATGACCCTCAAGGTAGACAATACAATTCACGTGGTGTGAAAATGGGACTTGTCTTCGAACACCACATAAAATATTTCGATCGAAGGCCATTGATGTAAACCTGTCGCCGGAAGTGAGAAACTTGCCATTGAGGCATGCAAGCTTCAAAGTACTGAAAGGGTTGTTCCTAGGTCGACTTCTTGGATGATGAGCTTATGTCAACAAGAAGTGACCCGTTGTAGGAGGGCCTTAATGAATCCCACATCTACGACACAGAACGAAGCAAATTATTTTGGAGGTGAAAATGATCTGATGATACAGGGTTCAGGGTGGCGGTCATGAAAGATTGGAGCGTGAATGTATTGCAGCAGCGGATGAGACACAGGTGAATTCTCTAAGCGACTTCTCTTGAACATACTAGCGAAACTGAAACGGATTGGTAGCGTTAACCCTAAAGATGGATGGTACGATGGACCAATAGTAATATGACCGGTGAATGGAATAACACAACCCGACTCGAACGTGGAGTGAAAGTGTCATGTTCAAGAGCGACTTGCTACCAATAAAGTTTTTTCAAGTTTTCTTCCCAATTTTCCCCAGTCATTGCTAACCAGTACCTCTTTATTTTTATCAAGCTTGAGGAGGATAACTATGCTTTTCTATAATTCGCCCTTCGGCGAACCCATCACTATGTTTTTTAACGAGCCTAGCGACAGTGAAACTCGTCTCGTCTTATAATAACAAGTTGTCGCTATTGATTTTTAGGATTTTAACTACAATGATAATCTAGTCTTTTTTTCATTTTTGTGAGGTCTGAAAAGGGACGGAAAGGAAACTCCAATAATCCTTTTTCGTCATATAATCCCTTAAGTCCAAAAAAGTATAAAATAATACGAAAGTGATGAATTTTCGATAGTCTTAACGAGCCGAACAAGACAAGTGCTCATTGCTTAGGTTTAATTTTTAACGAGCTTGAACTTCACATAAAAACTGCTCGTGATAATGGTCATTGATTATTTGATTCACTGTTAGCACTTTGTTCTTTCAATGGTCATACTACCTGTTCAATTGCTTGATCAAACCGTTTATAAATGAAAACACATGCTTGAAAAATGAGTTAAAATACTGATACCTTACTCGAATTACGTGAATAGTAATTTAAAAGTGACTTTTACCTCTCATTCTACCATTTCATTTGAACTTGGTTTGTGAGGCACCTCCGCAGAACTGTATCAATACCACGATGGTAAAGCGTATCACCGACGATCACATAGTCTTTTGCTTGGTATCGAATCTGTCATTGTGCCAAGAGTGAGGTATTAGACCTATATGTTTGGGTTTGGAGATAGATTACTATATCTCCATACCACGGATTGCTTGAAGATATCAGAAACAAATATTCGTCCACGATTCCTTCTTCGGATGTTGCATCGTTGGACGACGATGGGAGATCATATAGTAATTATGCGAAAACCAGGGCTTTCTTCGATTTGGATTTTTTGAATTCCAGATCGAACTCTTGTAAAATCGCTATCCATTTTGAATATTTTCCCCCAGCAACTGTCGCAACAATATATAAGTCATGGGGTTGCAATATGATAAAATGGTAGTTTTTCTGAAGAGGACATAGTGTCGAAATCTCTGTATCGCTTGAACAGCTACGAGAGCCAGCTTTTCAAAGTAAGAGTACTTCATTTCTGTATCATTTAAGTTTCGGCTTAAATAATATATTTGATTTTCAATTCCATCATCTTCTTGAACTAAGACCATTGCTATGGTCATGTCCGCTACAACTAGATACAGGTTAAAGTCTTTTTGATAATCAGGAGCATACATTAATGATGCTTTTCTTAGGGATTCCTTTAAAGCATCAAAGGAAGCTTGTGCAACCTAATCCCAAATGAAGGGTACTTCTTTTTTCAACAGATGAGTATAACCTTTGGCAAGTTCGGCGTAATTTGGAATGAACCTCCTCAGAAAGGTTGCTTTCCCTTGGAGTTTTTGAATCTAAAGCAAATTTGAAGGTGGAGGAAAATCAATGATTGCCTGAACCTTACATGGGTCGAGACGAATACCATCCTTTGAGACCACAAAGCCAAGTAAACGACCAGAACTGACACAAAACACACATTTGTGCGGATTGAGTCATATATTGTAGTGTCGGCAACATAGAAATATCACTCTAAAATGTTGCGGATGATCGATCTGCTTTCATGAAAGACCCGGAAGATCATCGAGATATGTTTGAACAATGTTCTTGATGTCATGGAAAGCATAATTCATTTTCTCTTAAATGTTGCCCCTGCGTTCTTTAAACCAAAGGGTAGCTTGCGATATGCGAATGTGCCCCACGGACAAATAAATGTAGTCTTTGACTGGTCCTGTGGGTGGATATTTATTTGATTATACCCAGAAAATCCATCCATAAATGAAAAGATTTCACATCCGGCGCATTCATCAATTATCTGGTTAATGACGGGTGTAGGGTAGTTGTCTTTCGGACAAGCTTGATTTACATCCCTATAATCGACGCACACTCTAATCGTTCCTTGTTTCTTCATTACAGGAACGATATTGGATACCCAATCAGTTAGAGGAACAGGGTAAATAAAACTAGCATGGAGAAGTTTTTCAACTTCTGCCTTGATTGTAGCGGCTTTCTTAGGGTGCACATGCCGGAGCCGTTGTCTTAGTGGTTTGAATATGCATACATCTTAATTTTGTGTTCAACTATGCTCGAGTCAATGCCTGGCATTTCATCATATGACCAAGCAAATACATCTAAACTCACGAAAAAGAGTGTAATATACTTCCAATTCTGAAGGAGAACAAGATTTGCCGACATGAATATTCTCTACAACATCTGTTTTGGTCGAGATATTTATGACGATAGTTTCTTCAATATTGGACAGGTTTCGCTCAGAATCCACCGTATTTACAGTATTTGACAGAAAGTCAAAAACTGAGGGATGATCAAGGTCACTGGAACTATCCTCCTTACAATTCGGAAGATGGGAACAATGGTGGTAATCTTCCCATGGTGCCCCGTCAATCATCATTGACTGAACAATTCCTTTGTCTGTAGAATGTACTTGCGACCAAGGATTTGAAGGGGTGCCATATTCCTTAGACCTATCTATCCACATGCTTGATAACCGTTGATTCGGGTTTGCCTCCCATGCCGAAAACATTGATTGCTACAATATTTCTATTGGGCTTGGAGGCAATACCTGGAGATGATCCAAGTTAATATCATTTTGGGATATCTTTTGAATAGAAGATATCATATTGCAGGTTCCCACCATTGCCACTTTCGCCACATTGTTTGGAGGCGGTAAGGCAAAAGTCCCCATTAATGTAGGGTCTTTTCATAGGCCTACTCCAATATGTTGAAGCGAATGAGGGCTTCCATGGATCATTGGAATGCTTTCTGTAACTTGTGAACCGTTGGGGAGAAATGTTTGTTGGTCGATGACCGTAATTCCTCCTTGGAAGGGAAATGCAACCTTCCTGAAGTACGTCGACACAACGACAGCCATAGCATATATCCAGGGCCTTCCCAGTAGGATGTTGTAATCAAGGTTTCAGTCGATAACTTCATGATCCAGGTGGATGTTGGTGGCCACCCACCTATCCCATTTGGACCCCCGCATCTGTCTCTTTCAGTTTTTCAGTTTCCGTAATTGTAGCACAATTTACTATTTTTAGCAGTTTTTTCGGATCCTGAACTTCCAGAGCCGTTTTGAGGCCATAAACGACGTTTTTTGGGAAATCTGGGTGCAACATGCATCCATGGACCAATTTTGCCCTTCCCAAAGTGGTAGTTCTCGGATAGTTCTTTCTAACGAGCTATCATACGCGTCAAATGGAGATCGTATGCCAAAGTTACGACCCCGGGAAATTGATGTACCATTTTACCCAAATGGGGCCCACAATTTGGTGTTTCATCTTCTAGGGTTAGGTTTTGGAATGTGAAGGGTTTTGCGTTTTTTCTCAACAATAAATAGGCCTTCAAGCCTCATTGTAACATACTTTTAAAACAGTTCAGAGGCATGTAGCCACCACATCTCTTCTCAGAGATAGGCTACCATCACCCTAGCTAGTTTATTTCCATTTCTGGTTGTAAGCATATTTCAATATTTTCCATTAATGAAATGAAGTATTATTTCCACTGCATCTTTGTGTATATGGTTATCTCTGTAATTTGTTGCATTCCTGTTTAAGTCCGGATCACTTCAACATTAATTTCTATTGTTTTGCCCCCCAGTTAGACTTGCAAATTACTCAATATCCCATATGGGGTGTATGTTCATCCATCAAATGCTTTTAATGTCGTCGACGATCGCGACAAGGGTGGAGATACTAAAGTTTTCTAGCAACTCATCGAAATAATACATGTAGATTCCCCCTCATCAATAATTGTTCGACGAACAATTCTGTTGAGGGCTTTCACTTGAATAAGGAAAGCTAGTTGAGTTGGTAACTGAGGGTCATATACTTTGTGATTAAAGGCCACTAGATTGGAATACATTGGGTCAATCCCACCTATCGCTGACAATAAAGCCTATTTTTGGGAGGGGCAATTTTGTAGTACCTCAAGTGTCGACATAGCGGACGGCGATTGGGCCAGATCCTCCACTATATTATATTTTTGTGCTACCCTAGCACGAGGATTAAACGTCGATTTGTGTACTACTCCCTTTGGCGGTTTTATCGTTAGTTTAGGAGTGATAGGTGGCACAACTTCGGTTGAAGTTGTTGTCAAACTACTAGGTTAATCATTATCCTTGTTGTTTGACATCTGTGGATTCCCGTAATCTTTATTCCTTGTCGATATCAAAGCGTCATTTAGCTGCTTTGAAACAGACAACATTAGCACTTGGGACGGGGAAGCATTATCGCTAGCAACTAGATTTGTTCTTGGGTTTGGAAACGGATCAGTCAATACTACCGAGGTTTTTGAACTCTTGAAGAATTTTCTAAGCTCAGCTTTATATATACAATCTTTCGTCCAATGATCCTCATCACATATAAAGCATGGATGACTTGGTTTCCTATCTCCAGAAGGGTTTGCAGAAGATTTTTCAAGAGATGAATCCTCCTATTTTTCTTCTTCCTTTTCTTTTTCTTCTTGCCTCCTGGTTGCTTGGGTTCTTTGCCTTTGTCAGTCGACATGGAATTTACTTCCGAGGCGAGAAGTTATTTATTTGCATTTTGACTTGAAACCGTACGGGCCTTCTTTGGCGTAGCCTTTACGATTTTTGTGCTAGTCGTACCTATCACGCCATCGCCGGCATGAGAGTCTTTGTTTGATTTAGGAGGGGGAGGAATGGGAAATTCCGGTCTAGGAGCATCATGGATTTTATCGTAGAGCGTGCCAGACTGTGTATAGATCAAGTCCAGATATTGTGCCGAGAAATAACTTGCTCTTCAGTGACGACTCCTCCCTTTGCCACATCTTCTGTAATAGAAGGTAACAATGACTTAATAAACCATTTAGCCAATAGCTGATCAGGAACATATGTTTTTACCATTCTACGACGGCATTGCCACTCATGAATATGATCAGATATGTGAGTGGCCGTCGTTTGTTTGAAATTGGTAAGAAGCTCTGTTCCCGTTTCGTACATTATGGGTAACTGAAAATGGGTTAAAAAGGTTGTGGCCAGGGTACTGAAGTTATCAAATGAAGCTCTAAGCAATTCGATATACCATTTTGCTGCTGGACCAATTAACGTTCACTGAAAAAGGCGAAGCCTGATCGAATCATTGTTGAGAGTGTTCGATGAACACCACAGATGAAAGATCATCACATGATTCGACGGGTCTTCACCCGAATTTCCATTAAATTTAGGAATATCTAACAGAAGTTTATGAGGAATCGCTGGCCACCAAGGGGCGTAAGCAATTGGATCGTTCATTAGTCGATTTAGATCCGGTAACTCTAAAGTCACCAACTATTGATTCAGGCTCAGCGAAGCATACCCAGGATAAGATGGAATTAGTCTTTGCATACCAACATAATGCATTTGATGCTGGTAACTTTGGTAAGGTTGATGGGCATGACCATTATGATATGATTGATGTTGACCATTTTGAATATACGGCTGCCCATTACTTGCAAAGACTTGTTGTTCAAATCCTTGCTAAGCTTGTTGGAGTTGTGGTTGTTAGTAGTGTACCAGTCATGGTTGTGAAAACATGAGTTGTTGCCCAGTATTGACTGTTTGACCAAGATGAGGGGTAATGGTCCCCGTTTGAACCTGGGTCATTCCACTAGTCGGTGATTGTGGTTGTGTCGCAAGGACAAGAGGTTGTCGTATTGCGACCTGAGAAACCTGAGGTTGGCATACAACAGGAAATGCTTGTACTTGCGACACCGTCGCGATAGCTGGCGTAGTGGGGATATTTGACACAGGTAAACTTTGTTGCATTGAGTATACAAATCTTGGCTGTTGAGGCAGTATGTGCACCCAACCGCTAGATGTAATTCCAGCATACCCTAAATTCTGTTGTGAACTCTCGCATGGTTGTTCTCCCGGAGGAGATAATGAAAGGGTATATTGTCCTCCACATGGCGGTAACCCAGTGATCAAAGGAATGATTTGCCACTGGGGACCGGATTGCCCAAATTGACACTACGAAGGATCAATTTGTTGAGACTCAACATAAGAGATTCTAGATATTATTCCAGATGAACAAACGGAAACAGTTCATATTGTCGAAACAGCCCCTGGATGGAATCCATGCAGCGATTGAGAGCTAGTTGGGACAGATGGTACACCGGTGAACATTGTCGGAGTAGCAGCAGGAAGTTCTGCCGCTGCTGTGTTGGATGACATAGTCCTAGATGTCGAAGGTTGTTCAAACATATTTAGTCTATCCAAAACATTCCTCAGCGATTCTTCAGGAACTTCCGATGGCGGGAGACTAACTTTTGATGAGGAAAGAGGATCCTCCATAATCTCTTCTATGGCAATCAATCCAGGTGGAAGAGGTATACCATCAGGTCCGTAAATATTTCTGGTGCCGAAGAAGGTATAGGTTCCGCAGTGACTGATGTTTGGGGAGTAACACCTTCCAAATCAGTTGTAGATGGAGCCGGTTCGGGAATAGAAGTGTTTACCGTCACACTAGGATCAGTTGTAATGTTCTTTTGTGGCTGCGAAATTTCTTCTGTAGAGGCAAGGATACCAGAAATGTTTGGAGTAACCGGACTCTTTGAGAATGTCGGAACACTTGTTCTAATCAAACTAGGGGACTTTGATCCGGTTAAACGAGTTCGATTTGTCTGTAACAATTTCGTTTCTGGAGTCAATGACGGTTGACTCGTAAGCCTCCACGAACGACGGGGTTTTGATTGACTTTCTTCCACGATTGCGGATTACTTGATCAACTCAAAATAATAGGGGAAAATGATTCCAAATTAAATGAATTTTAGATGCTTTGACACAACTTGTTTTTGCAATTTTTAAGAGTCGAGAAAAAACAAAGGATGACTCTAGTTGCCTTCGATTTTTAATGAGCCTGAAGTGACAGTTGCTCAGATGGACCTTTTCCTTTAAGAAGTTTGAAAAGGAACGAAAGAGACTACTCCAAAAATCTAGACAGAGGGATTATCAAACCAATTGCAAAACTGCAGAATACTTTTTACGGTACGGCAGTCAATCTTCCCGAATGTTGTGTTCAGTGCATTGTCATCGATAGGGCGGCAGACACGGCTTCCTAAGGATAAAGGATATAGCCTATTGTGGTCTCCCAATATATACTCGAAGGCACGTTGGAGCACAAGTCTGTACTGGCACTTGTCGTCTCAAACAGGAGGAATCACCCAACCGACAATGAAAGTGATAGTTACCAGGCTTTACGACGCCGGAATATGTCTCTAGCCTAGACTTCTAAATGTTGTGCGTTAGGTTCGAAAGCATTTTTATGTTCATTGAATTTATTTTATAGTTGATCTTGCTTAAGAAATTTTCCTTTCAGGTTCACCGTGTGATGTAGATATATAATTCCTAAAATGCAATCTAAGATGATAAACAATCGTTTAATCTTCTTTTTGCAATGAAAATCCTAGCTACTAAGGAAAGAGAAATGAGATTCTTTCAACATTGAGCATACAGCACACAATAGATGCACTGTCCTAAATCAAACGAACAAGCAGTCTAAATGCAAATGCACATGCATGTATTTGTTTTCCGCTTTCTTAATGTGTGAATGAAAAAAAGAATGCTGAGTACAAATCTGAATTATCTTTTCAAAGCGACAATACTAACAAATTTCTCTTCAAAACGACGACACTTTGCGATTTCGAATTGAAAATTGTTTTCGACACTTGAAAAACCACTAATTCAAATCAAATACAAGAGTAACAGGATAATCGACCATCAAGAACAATAGGGTTCTCTTCTATGACTGAAAACGACAATTTCGACACTTCCAAATCAAGAAACGACAACGTGATTATGCTACTTCTTTGTAAAAGAGAACTGAAAATGGCACACAATACAAAAAAACATTGACAGTTCTTTGCACAATGGAGGCTTAATGATGGAAAGGAAGGGGGTTTCTACAGAGGTGTACTGATCACAGACAACAAAACTCCTGAATAAAGCTGAAGAGAGTGAACAAAAACCAAAATCTGGAAGCAGAAGAGGTCTTGTCTAATCAGCACACCTGTAACACAGGAAAAGTGTGATGTAGCGCACCTATTGCACACGGGAGGTGGAACGCATCTAGATTCTCAAGAGGAGAAGGTGCGATCGTCCAGGGACGAGACTTCAACTTGGTTCTTTGTCATAGTTTGTAGCTCAGTTCAGGGATTTAGGCCGAGCAAGTGATGTTTAGTAAATATAAACCACAGGGGTTGATCTAATGAGGTTACTAGAGCCACCACTAGGGAAATTAGAATGTTTGCAAATCGATTGTTCAGTTTATAAACAAAACTCGGAGATAGACTGAAGCAGCATTGACCTACTTTGCACTTGCATAGCAAATGCAGTTCGAAGGCTAGTTGGCTTGACTTCAGGCTCCATCTATAAGTTTATGAAACAAACAAATATAGACAAGCAAACAAGCTATTTGGTCCCGAGTGGAGTCACCATTTTGTTATCGGGAAATCTAGTGTCCGCTCGGAGCTCCTAGTCCCACTAAGACGGGTAGCTATCTTAGAAACAAAAAAACTAAAACTACTTCCGCTTTCCTTTATGAAAAGTAGATAAGAGGGGAACAAAGGACACCAACCTCAGTCTTGCGCTTGGTACCTTGCTTGTTTCCTCTCCCTTCTGACAGATCTTTGCCACTCCTTCTTCGATTACCCAGCTTCAAAGAGCACCTGTGGAATCAAAGCAGCATAATACTATCGAAGAACAGAGATCTACAATCATAAACAATATAGGACCAGATATATATTGACCACACAAATGCATATATCATCAAACATACAAGAATGTGGAGGAAAACTTGAATAACTTTATTAATATCAAGAATAGCAAAGAGGATTACAACCAATTGTTCTGACCCAACATCATCCTCCCAGCATGAAAGCCCTTCTTCACCTCATGAAAAGCTTAGATCACCCAACACTGTGATATTGCACCAGGAAACCAACAACACTTCCTTATAAGATACAAGATTCCAGCTTCTGGATCTCTGTGATGAGGGATCCATATATAGCTGATTGCAGGGGGGTGAGTCAGCTTTTGTGATTTTGACTAGTGTCATCTCTCTGATAGTTCTTGATTCCACTTGGAGATTGATGATCTCTTACTCATCCCTGGGCGAATTCAGAGAGGCAAGTGTCGTAGGAGAAGTTTCTGGAAGATTCCGTGATCATCCACCTAGAAACCTGTCTCTACCATTTGTCTACTCTCACCCATCACACCCTACAAAAGGCCTTTCCAATATGCATCACACCTTTTACTCTGAGCAAGTGAGATGCATCGCACCCTCTGCACTGGGCAGTCTGTATGGTCTAGTTTTGACTAGTTCTGAGCAGTTGTCTGTGGAGAACTTCTGCGAGATGATGTAATCAGCTGACCTTGTTCTTTTAGGGTGTGAAGCAACACTTTTAGGGACTTAGAAGCCCTTGGTTTATGGACATGTATGATTGGGGTTGCAGTGCCCAAAAATGTCTATAACAGTTGCCCCCTAAAGCATGAGGTCGTTAATCTTTTGATGTCGGGTGAAATGCTTTACCATGAGGATCCGAAGTTTTTTCAAGTTGGAAGGTGACCTGTAATAAGATACAATACAATACATTATCTTCATAATATTTTTCATGATCTAGATGAGGCGAGCAGTCCCATGCTTAGCTTTATAAATTCACTTTCATGTACATAGGACAGACAACTGTTTGCGTAGCAGACTGATGATTCGGATGGAGTCATCATCCTTTGATTTGGATGATCATCTGTTCGGCAATGATGTACATTTGATGTCTTTATTTTCCTGAATATTTCGCAGCCCAGATGGACGAAACTAGATTCGGGGTCTTCAAACTCGTTCAATCTTCACTCGGAGTACAAGTCGATCCATGTGAAAGATGCTCTGGAGTCGAACATGGAAAGACATCGCCTGATTACCATCCAATGATGTAAGATGTTAACAGGCGCGAGAGGAATCACTGATAATGGTGATGACCCTCAAGGTATGATAGTACAATTCATGTGGTGTGAAAATGGGGCTTGGCATCGAACACCGCGTAAAATATTTCAGTCGAAGGCCATTGATTTAAACCTGTCGCTGGAAGTGAGAAACTTGTCATTGAGGCATGCAAGCTTCAAAGTACTGAAAGGGTTGTTCCTAGGTCGACTTCTTGAATAATGAGCTGATGTCGACAAGAAGCGACCCGTCATAGGAGGGCCTTAATGAATCCCAAATCTACGACACGGAATGAAGCAAATGATTTTGGAGGTGAAAACGATCTAATGATACAGGGTTCAGGGTGGCGGTCATGAAAGAATGGAGCGTGAATGTATTGCAGCTGATGAGACACAGGTGAATTCTCTGAGCGACTTCTCTTGAACATACCGAAGACATTGAAATGGATTGGTAGTGTTAACCCCAAAGATGGATGGTATGATGGACCAATGGTAATATGACTGGTGAACGGAATAACCCAACCTAACTTGGACGTGGAGTGAAAGTGTCATGTTCAAGAGTGGCTTGCTACCAATAAATTTTTTTCAAGTTTTCTTCCCAATTTTCCCCAGTCATTGCTGACCAGTACCTCTTTATTTTTATCAAGCTTGAGGAGAATAACATATGCTTGTTCTATAATTCGCCCTTCAGGCGAACCCATCGCTATGTTTTAACGAGCCTAGCGACAGTGAAACTTGTTCTCGTTTATATAGACAAGTTTGTCGCTATTAATGAGTTTAACGACAATGATAACTTAGTCCTTTTTCAATTTTAGAGAGTCTGAAAAGGGGCGGAAATGAAACTCCAATAATCCTTTTTCGTCATATAATCCCTTAAGTCTGAAAAAAGTATAAAATAATAGGAAAGGGATGAATTTTCGATAGTTTTAACGAGCTGAACAAGGCAAGCGCTCGATCTTTTTGTGTAATAATCCCTCAGGTCCAAAAAGATTAAAATATAGAGGAGGATAGCACTTATGGTAGCTTTAACGAGCTGGAGAGGCCAATCACTCAGCAACATTTTCATATTTTACGAGTCAGATGAAAAGAGCTTAAAGGAGACTCGTTTTTTGAGGAACGAGTGATAATTCCGGGTAGCAGCTGATTCCAGGTAAGATTTGGAATTTTCCAATCGCGGCAGTGTCACAAGGATGGCTAACAAGATCACTCATTGCAGATGTTCCTAAAAAATGGTAAGCAATCAAACAAAGGCATACGATCGGCTAAAACAGAGTGGAGGTGATGATGAGAACACGACCAAGGCTCAAAAGTTGATTATAATGCATTCACAATGGTTATTTACAGGAGATTGGTTCATTTTTTAACGAGCTTAAACTCTTGGGGAAACATTTTCTCATTGCTTAGGTTTAATTTTTAACGAGCTTGAACTTCACATAAAAGCTGCTCGTGATAATGGTCATTGATTATTTGATTCACCGTTAGCACTTTGTTCTTTCAATGGTTGTACTACCTGTTCAATTGCTTCATCAAACCGTTTAGAAATGAGAACACATGCTTGAAAAATGAGTTAAAATGCTGATACCTTACTCGAATTACGTGAATAGTAATTTAAAAGTGTCTTTTACCTCTCGTTTTACCATTTCATTTGAACTTGTTTTGTTGGAGCTCTGGAGGTGCTTTCCCCCCCTGATTTTCACTAGCTGATTCCAGGAGATTCTGTGGACGATTCTCGGCGCCGTCTAGACTAGGTAAGAGCTAAACCTGAGCTCTTCAGTTGCATTCCTTCCTTTTTGAATTATGAGCATGTTTCCCTGCTTTGTTGAGCCCTTGGGGTTTGAACAATTCACCCTGGTCCCATTGCACCCTTCCTATATCGAAAGGTGTGATTCATAGTAGACTGGTCACTGGCCAGTCAATATGCATCGCTCCCAGTACACTGCTGGGCTACGATGGGTGCAAGGAGGGAAACTTTTGCACTGTTTTCTTATGGAATTTTTGCCTGTTTTTTGCCAAATCAGGACCCTGACTCTTCTCTTGTTTGTTTTCATAGATTCATTGGAGCAAATGGTTATTACATGGTGAGAATGCGAGCATGAAGAAGAGGACATGGTTGCTTTACATGATCTGGGTACGGTAACTGCACTGAAGAACTATGGCCTGCTCAAGTTTTTTCGCATCTCTAGCATGAGGCAACAAATCAAATTTTTGTAATATTTTCTCGATGTATGGGATCCTACGAACCAGGTGTTCCAGATCAAAGGCAAAATCCATCCCCCTGACTAACGTGGACATCTATTTTTTGACCGGTTTATCGAGGTGTGGCGCCCCTCTCTCATTATCAGGTTCTGCTCATGGGGGCGAATCCGTGAGAGATTACATTCGCCGGTATTGCAGAGAGGGATCTCATCCGAGTAGGGACGACAGATCAACATATGAGATATCACTGACCGGTCCTTGAGGACCATTCTATTCACTTTTTCTAGATTGGCTGGTAGTACGGCTCTTCACGTGGCTAAGAGGTCTTATATGCAGTACGCCTTGGAATGCCTCGAACTGAAGTTGTTCAACTAGTGTGATGCGGTACTCCCTGTGATGAAAGAACAACTGGCCAAGGTAAAAAGCGGAAGATCCAAGAATTTTGGCTATGGTTCTATTTTGATCGCTTTTGCCTTGGAAAAGATCCCACTGATGCATCCGCAGTACATTTCACTTGGTTTACCTCCACCGACTGAGCCACGGATGCAGAGATAGGTTGACCTCATGGCCCGACATGCTGGTCAGTCCCAGATCTCTTTCTTTGACACCTTCTTCAAGTGGTTCAACCGCTAGGAGATGGTTTATGCCGAGTGTCCATATGCTGGTATGGATTTTCGGGGTGACCTGGATTTGGTGTTGCCGGCTGGTGAGTAGTGGGGTGCTATAGGTAAATTTTCTGACCATATCTCTATTTATTGTTTTCATAATGTTCTTATGCTTTCTTTGATGAAGACTAATCAAAACTCATGTGCTCATGCAGACATTGGACCAGTTCGACCAGCAGTACGTTTGAGAGCACCAGCTACCGCTCCGGCAGGAGAGACTGTGGGGAGGGCCATCCTTCGCGACCTTGATGTGGCCGATACTCTTTCAGCATTGCAGGATCAGGTCGAGGGTCTCACTCTTGGTATTCCAGACGTGAGGACCAATGAGTTGCCTCTAAGGCTGCAACGACATACTACTAGTGTGCCAAGTCGATGGACTAGGCTTTTACGCATGATTGGACAAGCGGTGACTTGTTATCACCAACATCATTAGAATAGGGTGGCCCCTAGCATTTTTAGTTTTGGGTCATTTGACTGATTTTGTCTTGGTTACAGAACATTATGTGTAAACCATAGACAGTTATCTATAT
>APFE030052899.1:74128-108015 GCA_000404065.3 Pinus taeda | reverse complement strand
ATTAGTAAAAATCTGACACCTGCAGAAGCAAACTATACAGTCACTGAAAAAGAAATGTTAGCTGTTATACATGCAATAAACAAATTCAGGCATTACATAACAGGATATCAAGTTTTTATTCACACAGATCATTCAGCAATAAAATACTTGATGAACAAACCCATCACTAATGGACGAATTACAAGATGGCTCCTGTTATTGCAAGAATTTAACATTACAATCCAAGATCGGCCAGGCAAAGAAAACCAGGTGGCTGACTTTCTGTCCTGCATCCAATCACCAGAAGACCCAAATCCTGTGATAGATAACTTTCCGGATGAACATCTGTCTGCCATAACAGTAAAAACCCCTTGGTTTGCAGATATCGCAAATTACTTGTCATCTGGAAAATTTCCAACTCAATTTACAAGCAAGCAAAGAAAGAAAATTGTTCGAGAAAGTTCTAGATATAGTTGGGTGAATGGTGATTTGTTTTATACTGGTTCAGATCTAATGATTAGAAAGTGTGTGCGTGAAGATGAAATACTAGGTATACTCAGGGCATGCCATGATGAACCATGTGGTGGCCATTTTGCAGACAAACAAATAGCAAATAAAGTGCTGCAATTGGGCTATTACTGGCCATCTGTCTTCAAGGATTCTAAGGCATATGTCAAGCAGTGTGACAGTTGCCAAAGAATAGGGAGACCCATCTTGTCAGATGAAATGCTGCTCAAGCCTCAAGTTCTCATTGAACCATTTGAATAGTGGGCGCTTGACTTTGTTGGACCCATTAGTCCAGCGTCAAATGGAAAAAGATACATTCTCGTATGCACGGATTATGTAACAAAATGGGTAGAAGCCAAAGCAGTGAGCAGAACGACAGAGGACACAGTGGTTACCTTCCTCTTTGAAGAAATTTTTGTGAGATATGGAGTACCAAGATAAATAGTGACAGATCAAGGAACGCAGTTTACCTCAAAGTTAGTACGGGATCTGACAGAGAAATATAAGATAAAGCACAGAAAGTCTACTCCATATCACCCTCAAGCAAATGGTCAGGTAGAATCCACAAACAAGGTCTTAGAAAATATCATGACTAAGACGGTGCAGCTGAATAGGAAGGATTGGTCTGAAAAGCTAAAGGATGCATTATGGGCATACAGGATCACATGGAAGAATATAACTGGTTTTAGTCCATACCAGTTAGTCTATGGGAAAGAAGCCCTATTGCCTATTGAATTTCAGATACAAACCTACAGACTCACAGCACAATTGGGCATGGACCTGACTGACACACAACAACAGAGAATCATGGAACTTAACCAATTGGATGAACATCGTCAACAAGCAATTGAACAGACAGCACTAGTACAACAACAGAGAATGAAATGGCATGATCGATACATCAAAACCAAGACATTTCAGAAGGGAGACTGGGCCTTATTATTTGACTCCAAATTCAAGGATTTCAAAGCAAAATTTACAACACACTTGCTCGGGCCATATGAAATCGAGGAGATCTTTGATAATGGAGCCGTGAAGATAAAGACCATCGACTAGGATCCCACCTCATTTGTTGTAAATGGTCATAGGCTGAAAGTTTATCATCAGCCTATTAGTAAAGAGACATTCATGAAACAACTGATCCAAGAATCCGGACTGGAAATAATGGCTCTGCCATCTTCCAGTTCAGAAAAAGCATAAAAAATATAGGAAAAAACATATATAAAAAAAAAACATAAAAAAAAGAGAAAAAATATATGAAAAAAAACAAAACATAAAAAATAAATTGTTTGCTAGTGAAAACCAGGCAACTGGCACTCAGCAAACACGAATTCATAGGGGAAAACCAGGGAAACCTGGACTCTATGAATTCTATATTCTTGTTTTACTACTCTCACACAATTTTACTGCAGGACCTCTCCACAATTGACTTGAGGACAAGTCAAACATTCAACAAGGGAGAGTATAGCAAGCTTTTAGCTGTCACAGCTAAAGGATTGTGTTGTCCACTTTGAACATGAAGCAAATTTGTTGCAGCAGAACCAGCAGGGACCTGAGCTGAAACATTATTACAGAAGGGACCTGAAGCAAACTAGTTGCACCAGAACCATATCAGAGCCGACACAATATACCAGAAGTCTTGCAGAGGGACCTGAGAAGAAAAAATATTGCAGAGGGACCTGAAGCAAATTAGTTGCAGCAGATCAAATCATTCTAGAAGCATTGCAGAGGGACCTGAAAGCAAAACATTATTCAAAGGGACCTGAACAATTCAAGCAAGGGAGTACAGTGAACAATAAGCAGTAATAAAAGTCTACTTTTCATCTATCCAAAACATTTTGGATTCCACTCCACCTGTACAAACAGCATCCAACATTCCACCTGTACAAACAACAGCAAGGGAGTATATTCATAAGCCATTTTGTGCTTAAATTTCATTTTTTTTTTAGAAACTTCTAGTTTTGATTTAATTGAAGTTAGTATCTGCAAATATTCATTGCTATTCATTCCCCATATATATACCCTACATTCCCTATTCATATTCCATTTCATTCACATAAAATTTCCCTAGGTATTTTCCTTAAACGCAAAAAGATCAAACTGGGACCACTCTTTTACTTGCACATGAACTCAGAGCATTAGAATGATTATAATTTTAAACATGACCCCAATGGTCATTTTAAAATTATAAAAGCTATGTTATAAAGTATGCGCTAAAGTTATTAAAGCATTTGAACATATACATTATAGGTTATAAGGCGCTAAAAGTTATTTTAAATGTGCATAACCTAATAATGTTGCAAAAAGAATATAGTATGCGCATATATCAAAGGTATTGGGTATAAAAGTATTGCGCATACAATATGGAGCTATAAGGAAAATATATAAATCAAATGCGTATATGAAAAAGGGATATAACATAGTTATAAAGGGCCAAACGCGCATATCAAAAGGAATATCATATAGTTGCAAAGAGCCGAGAGTTATTATAACAAAGAATATGGGTTGCAATGAAATCATATATTGTGGAGGCCGTAAGCATTAGTGGGAGAATGGTATTCAAACAAAAATCATTGCAACCAACAATCATTACACTGTAGTGGGAGAATGGTTATACGATGGGTATAATCACAACGCCATTGCAATGAGTCCAAACGGTCAACACCATACAGCACACAGGTCCGGATTTTGACACGGTGTTATGGCAGCAGAGGGCTATTGGCTGGTGTAACGACGGAAGATATGAGTAGAAAAAACAAATACGGCCATCCTCATGACTCAGTCGGGCGACTGAGTAAATGAGGACGGCCATGTAACCACGTCTACCAACTAATGAAATGCAGGGTACAGTGAGGAAACGGTCATAAGAAACCTTCCCTGCGCTGTTCAAACCACCATTCTTCATTGCCAGAGCTCAGAGAGTTGGGTTTGATGCCAAAACAAAGCAAAAGGCGGAAGGAGTGTGTTGAGACGGATTTTAAAGGAAAAATCTGAGTCGAAGAGCCGAGTTTAGCAAACAAACAAGGTAAGACTGGAGTTTGTTTCGCTCGGCGACTGTAGATATGTATGAGCCCTCGCCATTAACTCACAGATTTTGTTGCTTTGCCACCAGTTTGACTGACCGAGAAAGGAGGGATTTGAAGGTTTGTTTGCATCCACGCGGCCAGTGATAGCCAGGTAACTCCAAAACCGGGATAACTCTCAGTCTACAGCACGTAGGGAAAGATTGAATAGATATTAATGCATAGATTGTGGTGTGAAAACAATGGTAATCGGCCAGCATTTAAAAGTCACATGTGCATGCATAACACGATAGAGGAAAATGAGGAATCTAATGCATCCAACGCGGAGAGGTAGTTAGAATGCTGAGCGTGAGAGTTGTTATATTTATGAGCACTCTTTGTTGAACTATGGTTGCATTTATTTGTTTGCCGAGAGCCAAGTCTTGATATGCATATAAATACGTTTTCATTGTGCGCAATTTTCATCGGCTGCCAAACAGAGAACGCCTAAGTCATGAAGTGTTGGTAAATATGTGGTTGCTCAGAACAGAGTGTTGTCATATGCGTTGGCAAAAGCATTAAATTAGATTTTGAAAATGCTGCTGTATATATGTATGAGCTGTAAACAGAATGCGCATTGGTATATGCCGTGAAGTTTGTCAAATAGAACAGAGGAATGCTGTAGGGTGCATGTCAAAACAAGTCAAACGCATTCATGTTCCACTGTGCGCCTATATATTTCTATGTTTATGCCATTGAAATGCATGGGATTGTCTGCAAACATGTTGTATTGACTGCAAATCCTAGTTGAACGTCGACTTTGCATTGTTTGTGCCTTAAGGCCGAGGGTTTCATACACTGTGTTTTTAAAAAAAATATTTTTTTTTGCCATTTGTTATGAGCAGTAAGAGGCCGAGCGCATGTGATTAGTCCTCTAGGTTTATAACGTTGTCTGCAGTCTTTATAACACAGTGGTATTTTTGTGAAAAATGATGAAAAGGATTGAGGCCGAGAGCAATTTGTAGTTTATACAGTCATCTTTTTTCAAGAATTTGTTGAAAGGCCAGAGCAATTTGTGGATTACACAGTCATTTTTTTCCTCCTTTGAGAATAGGCAGAGAATGTTTTGAGGATCTGTTATGAGGCCGAGAGCCAAAGTTTTTCAAGTTTTTGTTTAAATACACAGTAACTCATGTTATTTTTAGCTCAGTAAACATGGTTATTGCTGCCTGAATATTTACTTTTCACAAAAACAAACAGAGGACAGTGTATTGACACAAGATATTCAGGTATTGGTTGCCTTAAACAGGGAATTGAAACAGAGTTTGTGTAGAGGAAAGACAGCAGAGGATAAATAAGACAGATTCAAACAGATTAAAGCTGAGTTAGAAGGGGGAAGGTAAGCCTCGTTGCTTCTACAATTTCATTTAAAAACAATAGTCATAATTTTTGTTAAATGAAGTTAGTAACAGCCGAGGATTATATTGACTGGTTCACAGAAATCATGACAAACCGGGTAGAACCAAGATTTCACATAGAAAATTGGGGAAAGGAAACTGTAGAAAAATTATATCAGTCAGGAATGATAGGATTTCTACAGAAGTTCAATGGACATTCTGAGCAAATAACTAAAAATTTCATCAATAATTTCAGCCAAGATCGAACTCAAGTAGGAGAAATCAGTGTCCCCGTAACTCAAGAGTTCTTAGCCCAAGCCTTAGAGTTGCCTATGATAGGAGAAAAATATCATAAAGGTTTACATTTCAAGGAGAAAGCATGGAATTTCTTCCTCGAAAAGAACCGAAAAGGCACATTTGATAGAGCTAAAGGGATACCCAGGGAGTGGTTCAACGAACCATGGGGGGAATTGGTCTTGATTATTCAAAAATTTTTGACTTGTGATCGTCAGTATAGCATTGCTCATCTATATCATGTTAGATTACTGCAGCATATCAAAGGGGATGATAGAATAAACTTGCCATATTTCCTATACAAAAGTCTTGTGAAAATGATTGACACAGTGAAACAGGAGCATAAGCCAAGGGCAACACAGATATATCATCAGGGGCTAATCAAAATCTTAGTGGAACATCAGGTGAAATCAAAGGGGTTAGAATGGAAAGAATTCATGCATAAAAATCATTTTACTGAAAAGCTTATTGATATACAGGATAAAGTACAACATGAAAACAAAAGCATGATGAATTCTCCCCTATATCCTAGAACAAGACCAAAAATATGGCCTTACATGAGACCGAAACATTTGTTATGTCTGTTTCTAGGAATAGGAATTCTATTGATTTTGAAAAAGAAGTAGAAGCATATTCCCCTAGAAAACTAGAAGAACAGGATACAGCACAAGAACCCCTTGAAAGGGATTCCATATATGATAATGATGCAGGAGAATCATTAATGAAAACCACTCAGGATTTTGAAAAGGAAATTAACTTGGCCACAATCCGAGACTTAACTGATCAGATTGAAGTAAGCAAAATTGTGGAAAAGCAATTAAAATCAGAGAATAAGGCACAGAAAAAGGACAATGCAAAGCTAATAAAAACAAATGACAAATTACAGGAAGAAATAAGCAGGTTGAAAAGGAGAAATGAATTGCTTTCCAAACAGGCATTCAAGTGGTTGAAAGACAAAAACATGTGGCAAGCTAAATATGAAAAACAAAAGGTTAAGGCAGCAATGTTAAAGGCAAGGCAGGAATCAGATTTTGATTGTTTGAACAGGGAACCAACAACAGGTACAACATCTACTTCAGAGGGCAGAAGGTCCAAGAGAAGCAAGCAAGCATGGGGACATGCTTGATCATAAGCATGGGAGAGATGTTGGGCCTCAGTTTTGATCTTATTTTGCTTTGAGAAACTTACCTAGCTATCCATTTATCCTTCATTTTCACTTCATCCATTTCATTTTAATGAATATTTGATGTCTAATCAGGTATTTAACTTTAATTTATCAATTTCTAAAGTTTTTATAAAAGTTTGAGTTTAAGTGCAATTTTGGCAATTTTAAGAAATTCCCGTAATCACTTCATGGTTGATATGGATGCAGGCCACTTCAGCACAAATGGGATGCATGAATAGAAGGCTTGGGAACTAGGACCAAGCCACCTATGCTTGGTTTCAGAAAAACGAGTTTTATTATGCCTTTTTGGAGCTAGTCAATCATGACTAGTCATCCAGAAATCCCATCTAAATAGGGCTGTTTTGGGATCCCCTGATATTAGTCATATTTCTTGGGATGAGGGAGCTGGATTCGACTTGGATAGGTGGATTAGAGTAGATATGTTTGTTAGAGTGAATTTCAGATCAGTTGGTTTCATAGACTCATTATTTAAGAGCCACATTTTGATGGCTCAACACACTTGACATTTGATACTTTTATGCTGTAATATTTTTGGTGTGAAGACTTAAGTTGGAGACTTGTGTTACTTTCATTTTTCTGATCAATACATGGATGTTTGACTTATATAAATCTTATGATATCATCTTCATAAGTGTGCAAGGCAAGGGTGGAGGGCCCCCACACCAAGCTAAGTACACTTCCAAGTTAGACTAGTTTTATTTCATTGCAAATCTGGTTGATGATAGCTTTAATTTTTCAAAGTCTTATTTCAGATTGCATCATGGTTATGAATAGTGATTGATTTCATTTGTTAAAAGTTTATTCATCATCTAATTGAGTTGATAAGCAAGTTTTCAAGTTGGACATTCTCTCTATGAAATGGTGAATTAGATTTAGTCTGTTTTATTTACATGCAAACAATTTGTTTCCATTTAGATTTATATCTTGAGATGAATGAGTTATTATGGAAAAATTTGAATGTTTCTTAAGTTAAGAGCCTTTTTCATGTATGATTTATGCATCTTGAGTCTTTGATTATAATCTCTAATTCATTAAAGTCATAACTGAGGTGAGAGCAGATTTCTTGAGTCAAGAACTCTTTCAATGTTTCCTCTTTTAAGCTGATTGAATTAAGATTTTTAGATATATTTTTCCTTAGTTTCTTTTGTCATTTATCTTTCAAAGTTTAGTTATACTTGATCTTCACAAATAGTGGATTTGCCTCCAAGTTTCACAAACCCGGATTGATAATAATACTTGCGTTAATTTAGTCACATAAATTAACTCAACATTTTGGTGCCGTTGCCGGGGAGGCAAATATCGACATAATTAATAGGAAGATAAAATCCAAAAAAAAAAAAAAAAACATTAGTTACATTTCATTACTTTAGTTATGTTTCTTTATGCCTAGAGTTAGAGATCCACAAGGTAGATTTATCAAAAACCCCCCACAAATAGAAATAGGATCATCACATACACCTGTTACTGGTAATCCAATCATCGAAGAGCTGATTGAAAAACAAAGAAGTGGTCAAAGATTAACTTTGATTGAAAGGCAAACATTGTCTTCTTGGGAAACAAAGCAAAAATTCTCCACTTCCGGAAAACCAAAAGAGAAAGGAAAGCAACTTGTTTTTCCATCCATCGATCCTCCTATCTTTCCACAACTTGAACCTCCACCTGAAATTGAAACAATTCAAACAATGGCAGAAGGACATGGGTCCGTTCATCTTAATGATGAGGAACAAAGAGCTGAAAATGAAAGACAACAAAGAGAATGGAGGAGGAAAAGAGAAGAAGACAGGAAACACGAAAATGATAGAAAAACATAAAATGATAGGAAAAGGCAAGAAGATGGACCTGATCAAGAATTAACCTTTGGTTTCCCAATAATAGATACCAGTGCAATACTAGGAGAAGAAGTAAAAATGAAAAACATTCCACCTTCTGTGTTGCCAAACTTCTATGCAATGTCTACCGAAGATCCGGATTCATTCATGTTTGAATTCGATATCTTATGTAGAACATATGGTTATACGGATGATGTCCATAAACTTCGTCTTTTTCCTGCAACACTGAAAGCAGCAGCCTTGAAATGGTTTATGGGATTAGGATAACAAACAATAGCTTCCTGGGATGATATGCGAACTGTCTTCCTTAAGAAATGCCAGACTTATTGCTGATATAGAGATTCAAAGGAAGATGTGTTTAGAATGACACAGCAAGAAGATGAAAATCTATAAGAATATTTAGAACGGTTCGCATATAATCTTCAGAAGTCTAAACAACATTCCCTAAATCAAGACACTGTTCGCACAATCTTCCTCAAAGGTATAAGGGATGAATACCTTGACATTTTAAATGTAATGGGTAAAGGAGATATTTCAAATCTTCCATTTGATGAAATTGTCGAGTTATGTCAGAAATATTCTAGAGGAAGATCAAAAACCGGAAGAAGGGAAGCAAGTTCTAAAGCAGCAAAATCAACTGCAGGAGGAATAACAAGGGCTGAAATAGGAAGTCTATTGGAAAATTTCAAAACAGATCTTTTGAGCACATTAGGGACACAAGTAGATGTGCTAAAGGCCAATAAGAAAAAGGAAGAAGAAGAGAAAGCCTTAGCCATATTTTGTTCAAAATGTAAGAAGAAACATCCTTTGAGAGACTGTCCTTTAGATAGCATTCAAGTGTGTGGTCTTTGTACAGGTAATCACTCCACAGAACAATGTGTAACATTGAAAGACCTGCAAAATAATTCAATAGATGAAATGCAAGGAGCAGAAGGTTTCTATTATGTTTCACCAAGAAGACCATGGCCACCTAGAATGCCTCAGCCAAATCAGCAGCAAATTCCTCAGCAAAATTATGCTTATCCATATTATAATCCTTGGAACCCTCCTATGCCGTGGCAAGCTTGGCCTCCACAACAATATCAACAACAACCTGCACAAGGTTGGCGGGGATATGGTTATGGAAACCAACAACCACAACAGTCTCAACAATACCAACAACATTACCAGCAACAGTACCAACAACCATTTTCATATCCTCCATATCCTCCATCTATGCCATTTCCGCAACAAAATTCCGCATACCCGCCATCCATTTCATTTCCACAGCAGAATCCACCATTGCTGCCACAACAACAACAGTTACAGTTACCATCCAATCAACCCAGACCAACACAATTGCCAGCCCAACCGGTGGCCAATCCAAATAATAAAGTGGACAAGTCTGCATATACTGTAGAGGAAGCAGCATATTTTCCTACTTACTCTATTCTTCCTCTGAATGATGTCCATTTAAGGTCTGGTAAAGTACTTAGAAAGGATTCTCCTCCGATTGTAGAAGAACCAGCTGAACAGGGAGAATCATCTGAACAAGCACAGACTGAAATACAAGTTCAGAAAGGAAAATCAATCACTACTCAAACTCCACCTTACCCTGAAAGGTTAGTGGAACAATGAAAAGAAATAACCCTTCCTGAATTTGATATTTTAGATGAATTAAAGAATGCATATGTGAAAATTCCTTTGTTAAAAGCAATCAAAGAAATACCTATATATGCTAAAACAATAAAGGAATTATGCATTAAGAAATCCGGGAGAAAAAGAAAGGATCCCACTACAATCCAAGTCATTGGTAAGCTAGCAAGCCTTATGTCTACACAAACTACTGTAGAAAAATATCTTGATCCTGGTATGATGGTTACCATATCAATCAATAATTTCTCGGTACCAAATACATTAATAGACTTGGGAGCAGCTATCAATGTAATGACATTAGAGACAATGAAAGCTTTACAATTAAACGACATTCAAACAACTTCAACAGTATTAGAACTAGCAGACAGATCTAAAGTTGTTCCGGAAGGAATGATAGAAGACATCATAGTCTCTTTGGATTCATGGGAATATCCTATTGACTTCCTTATTCTGCAACCAAAAACAAATCTGGGAGGACATCCTCTAATTTTAGGAAGGCCATGGTTAGCTACCGTTGATGCCTTCATTGGCTGCAGATCAGGAAGTATGATTATCTCGCATGGAGATGAAAAGAAACACATCACACTCTATTCGCCTGCACAAACCACTTCTTTAGAATCAATACTTGAAACCCAGGAAAACAAGCAAACAAAAGCAGTTTTAAGTATTAATCAATTCTATGATTTTAGAGAAGAGGAAGGCAATGAAGATTTGATGGATCTTTTCATTTCAGAACCAAATATTTCAGAGCAGCTTAGACGAGAACAGTATGAAGCTGCTGATAACCTTTTAAATCAGTGTTTCTAGGAAACTTGTACTATTTCAACTTTACAAAATTCTTTTGTAAACATTTTTCCTGTAAACACAATTTCCAATCCTATAATCAAGACAATTGAGGTATATCCTGGTAAAACTCTCAATATAGGAAACCAGCTGCAATCAAAACAAGAACAAGAGGTAATTGCATTACTGCAGAAATACTCAAAAGCATTTGCCTGGGATTATACTGATATGCAAGGCATCCATCCTAGCACATGTACCCACCACATCTATACTGATGATAAACTAAAACCTGTCAGACAACCGCAAAGACGAATGAATCCTACAATGAAAGAAATAGTAAAAGAAGAATTGCAAAAGCTGTTAAATGTCGGATTCATCTATCCTATTTCGGATAGTCAATGGGTTTCTCCATTTGATATTGTTCCAAAGAAAAATGGAAAGTGGAGGGTATGTGTAGACTATCGTGAACTAAACAAAGCTACATTAAAAGATAATTTTCCTCTACCATTCATTGACCAAGTGCTAGACTCTCTAGCTGGAAAGAAATATTTTTCTTTCTTAGATGGGTTTAGCGGGTACAATCAGATTAAAATAGCAACCAAAGACCAGGACAAAACTACGTTTACCTGCCCATGGGGAACCTATGCATACAACGTTTTGCCATTTGGGTTATGCAATGCACCTGCAACTTTTCAGAGAGCAGTGCTTGCGATATTTGTTGATCTAGTCCATGAATGTGTAGAAGTGTATATGGATGACTTCACAGTTTACGGAAATACCTATGATGATTGCCTCAATAACCTTGAAAAATTCTTAAAAGCATGTATCGAAACTAATCTGTCATTAGGTAACGAGAAGTGATATATGATGTTAACAGAGGGAATAGTTCTAGGCCACCATATTTCTGCATCAGGAATCAAGGTGGATCCAGCCAAAATTGAAGTCCTGATTAACTTAATGCCACCTACAACACAGAAGGAGGTAAGAAGTTTCTTGAGATATGCCGGCTATTACAGACGCTTTATTGAGAATTTTAGTAAAATAGCACAACCTTTGTTTAAACTGTTAGCACGAGACATTGAATTTCAATGGACTACTAGCTGTCAAAATGCTTTTCAAATTTTAAAAGACAAACTGTTAGTGGCGCCTATACTTCGTGGACCAAATTGGTCTTTACCATTTCATATTTCCACCGACGCATCCGATCCAGCAATAGGTGCCTCTTTAGGAAAGAAAGAAAATTTGCTTAACTATGCAATATACTTTATTAGTAAAAATCTGACACCTGCAGAAGCAAACTATACAGTCACTGAAAAGGAAATGTTAGTTGTTATACACGTAGTAAACAAATTCAGGCATTACATAACAGGATATCAAGTGTTTATTCACACAGATCATTCAGCAATAAAATACTTGATGAACAAACCCATCACTAATGGGCGAATTACAAGATGGCTCCTGTTATTGCAAGAATTTAACATTACAATCCAAGACCGACCCGGTAAGGAAAACCAGGTAGCTGACTTTCTGTCCCGCATCCAATCACCAGAAGACCCAAATCCTGTGATAGATAACTTCTCGGATGAACATCTATTTGCAATAACAGTAAAACCCCCTTGGTTTGCTGATATTGCAAATTACTTGTCATCTGGAAAATTTCCAAATCAATTTACAAGCAAGCAAAGAAAGAAAATAGTTAGAGAAAGTTCTAGATATAGCTGGGTAAATGGTGATTTGTTTTATACTGGTTCTGATCTAATGATTCGAAAGTGTGTGCGTGAAGATTAAATACTAGATATACTCAGAGCATGCCATGACGAACCATGTGGTGGCCACTTTGCAGACAAACGAACAGCATACAAAGTGCTGCAATTGGGCTATTACTGGCCATCTATCTTCAAGGATTCTAAGGCATATGTCAAACAGTGTCACAGTTGCCAAAGAGTAGGGAGACCCATCTTGTCAGATGAAATGCCGCTGAAGCCTCAAGTCCTCATTGAGCCATTTGAACAATGGGCGCTTGATTTTGTGGGACCCATTAATCCACCGTCAAATGGAAAATGATACATTCTTGTATGCACGGATTATGTGACAAAATGGGTAGAGGCCAAAGCATTAAGCAGAGCGACAGAGGACACAGTGGTTACTTTCCTCTTTGAAGAAATTTTTGTGCGATATGGAGTACCAAGACAGACAGTGACAGATCAAGGAACGCAGTTTACCTCAAAGTTAGTGCGGGATCTGACAGAAAAATACAAGATAAAACATAGAAAGTCTACTCCGTATCACCCGCAAGCAAATCGTCAGGTAGAATCCACAAACAAGGTCTTAGAAAATATTATGACTAAGACAGTGCAGCTGAATAGAAAGGACTGGTCTGAAAAACTAAAGGATGCATTATGGGCTTATAGGATCACATGGAAAAATACAACTGGTTTTAGTCCATACCAGTTAGTATATGGAAAGGAAGGCCTACTGCCAATTGAGTTTCAGATACAAACCTACAGATTACCAGCACAGTTGGGCATGGACCTGACAGAGGCACAACAACAGAGAATCATGGAACTTAACCAATTGGATGAAAAGCATCAACAAGCAATTGAACAGACAACATTAGTACAGCAACAGAGGATGAAATGGCATGATCGATACATCAAAACCAAGACATTCCAGAAGGGAGACTGGGTGTTATTATTCGACTCCAAATTCAGGGATTTCAAAGTGAAATTTACAACACATTGGCTGGGGCCATATGAAATCGAGGAAATCTTTGACAATGGAGCTGTGAGGATAAAGACCATCGACCAGGATCCCACCTCGTTTGTTGTCAATGGTCATAGGCTGAAAGTCTATCATCAGCCTATTAGTAAAGAGACATTTATGAAACAACTGATCCAAGAATCCGGACTGGAAATAATGGCCATGCCATCTTCCAGTTCAGAAAAAGAATAAAAAATATATATAGTAAAAAAAAAAGGAAAAAAACATAAAAAAAGAGAAAAAAATATATGAAAAAAATCAAAACATAAAAAATAAATTGTTTGCTAGTGGAAACCAGGCAACTGGCACTCAGCAAGCATGAATTCATAGGGGAAAACTAGGGAAACCTGGACTCTATGAATTCTATACTCTTGTTTTACTACTCTTACAAAATTTCAATACAGGACCTCTCAACAGTTGACTTGAGGACAAGTCAAACATTCAACAAGGGAGAGGCTTATAGCAAGCTTTTAGTTGTTACAGCTAAAGGATTGTGTTGTCCACTTTGAACCTGAAGCAAATATGTTTTTAACAGAACCAGAAGGGACCTGAGTTGAAACACTATTACAGACGGGACCTGAAGTAAACTTGTTGCAGCAGAACCAGATGACAGCTGAGATGATATACTAGAAGCATTGCAGAGGGACCTGAGAAGAAATACTATTGCAGAGGGACCTGAAGCAAACGAGTTGCAGCAGATTAAATCATTCCAGACACATTGCAGAGGGACCTGAAAGCAAAACATCATTCAAAGGGAACTGAATAATTCAAGCAAGGGAGTATAGTGAACAAGAAGCAGTAATAAAAGACTACTTTTCATTTATCCAAACACATTTTGGATCCAACATTCCACCTGTACAAACAGCATCAAGGAGCACCTGTACATATCACCTGTACAAACAACAGCAAGGGAGTATATTCATAAGCCATTTTGTGCTTAAATTTCAAAATGTTTTAGGAACTTCTAGTTTTGATTTAATTAAAGTTAATATCTGCAAATATTCATTGATATTATTTCCCACATATATACCCTACATTCCCTATTCATATTCCATTCCATTCACATCAAAATTTCCCTAGGTATTTTTCATTAAACGCAAAATGATCAAACTGGGACCACTCTTTACCTGCACATGAAATCAGAGCATTAGAATGATTATAATTTTAAACATGACCCCAATGGTCATTTTAAAATTATAAAAACTATGTTATAAAGTATTAAAGCATTTGAATATATACATCATAGGTTATAAGGCGCTAAAGTTATTTCAAATGTGCATAACCTAATAATATTGCAAAAAGAATATAGTATGCGCATATAACAACGGTATTGGGTACAAAAGTATTGCGCATACAATATGAAGCTATAAAGAAAATATATAAATCAAATGCGAATATGAAAAAGGGATATAACATAGTTATAAAGGGCCAAATGCGCATATATGTCAATGACAATGGTAATATAAAGTGTGTGAAAATCAAAAGAAAGGGTTATAAAATGAATTGAGACATATGTATAAACCCTAGAGCGCATAGCCAAACAATGAATAGCATACAAAGGACGCGGGCGCAAGTGATATAAGGGAGGTCGTGGCATTCAACGATATGGTAAGTAAAAACTATGGCATATCAAAAGGTATATCATATAATTGCAAAGGGCCGAGAGTTATGATAACAAAGAGAAGAGTTGCAAAGAAATGATATGGAGGAGGCCGTATGCATTAGTGGGAGAATGATATTCAAACAAAAGCATGGCAACCAACGATCATTAAATGGAGAATGGTTATACGATGGGTATGATCACAACACAATTGCAATGAGTCAAAACGGTGAACCCCATACGGCACACAGGTCCGGTCTTTGACACAGTGTAATGGCAGCAGAAGGGCTATTGGTTGGTGAAACGGCGGAAGAAATGAATAGAAAAAACAAATACAGCCATCCTCATGACTCAGTTGGGTGACTGAGTCAATGAGGACGGCCATGTAAACACATTTAACAACTAATGAAACGAAGGTACAGTGAGGAAACGGTCATAAGAAACCTTCCCTGCATTGTTCAAACCACCATTTCTTCATCGCCGAGAGCTCAGAGAATCGGGTTTGAGATCAGAACAAGCAAAAGGTGAACGGAGTAAGCTGAGAGGAATTTTAAAGGAAAATTCTGAGGTGAAGACGCCGAGTTTGGTAAACAAACAAGGTAAGAACATGAATGATTTTCGCTCGGCAACTATAGATAAGCTTGAGTCCGCCATTACTCACAAAGTTTGATTGTTTGACATCAGTTTGACTGCCCGAGAAGGAACGGATTCAACGGTTTGTTTGCATCCCACGTGGCCAGTGACAGCCAGGTAACTCTAAAAATCCGGGATAACTCTTTGTATACAGCACGTAGGAAGAAATGAATCAATCTTGATGCTTAGACTGTGGCGTGAAATCGGCCAGCATTTAAAATCAATGGTTGCATGCATTACACGATAGAGGAACATGAGAAATCAAATGCATTTAACGCGGTGAGGAAGTTTGAATGACTGAGTGTGAGGGTTGTTGAATATATAAACACTGTGTTTGAACTATAGTCGCATCTCTTTGTTTGCTGAGAACCGCCAAGTCTTTAAATGCATATGTATATGTTGTCAATATGCGCCATTGTCATCGGCTGTCAACAACGTTATGAGGGTTTGTGATACGTGGTTGCACCAAACGAAATGCTGGCCTATGCATTAAATTGAGTGTTGTATATATATATATATATATATGAGTTGTAACAGGTGTGCATTGACAAATATGTCGTGGGAATTGTCAAGAAGAAACAGGGGAATGCTATAGTCTTATGTTAAAAAGAGTCAAACGCGTCCATATTCACTGAGTGCTCATATATACTCATATGTTTGTGCCATTGAAACGCGTAGAACTGTCCTTAAATAGATCTTATTGACTGCAAATTTTTGTTGACAGACAACGTTGCATGGTTGTGCCTTGAGGACCGATGGTTCATAGATTGAATTTTTTAAATTTTTGATTTCCATTTGATTGAGCAGATGCCGAGCGCATGTGAATAGCCCTCTAGGATCATAGGGTGTCTGCAGTCTGTTATATGCAGTGATGTTTTTGTCAAAGGTTGCAGTGGATTGAGGCCGAGAATAAATTGCTTGTGTATACAATCATTTTTTTTTTATTTTTTTTTTGTTGAAAGGCCAGTGCAATTTGCAGTCAATGTTTGTTGAATTTCTGAGAGGCCGAGAGCAAATTTTTTACATTATACAGTCATGTTTTTCCCATTAGGAATAAACAAGGAATGCTTTGAGGCCGAGAGGAAAAGTTTCCATTGTGAATACATAGAGAATGTTTGAGGAAGTCGAGAGCAAAAGTTTTTCTTATGTTTTTATTTAAATACACAGTAATCATGTTATTTTTCTTGGGGAAACATGGTTAATTCTTTATGTGTATTTATTGTTTAAACATAACATACAGGGGACAGTGTATTGATAATGGGTATTCAGGTGTGGTGTGCTTTGAAACAAGGGTTTGCAACAGGTTTATACAGAGGAAAGACAACAGAGATTTAAAGTTGAATCAGAGAGGGCAGGTAAGCCTCATTGCTTTTACGATTTCATTTAAAAACAATAATCATTATCTTTGTCAAAATGAAATTAGTAACAGCTGAGGATTACATTTATTGGTTCACAGAAATCATGACCAACCGGGTAGAACCCAGATTTTATATAGAGCATTGGGGAAAATAAACAGTAGAAAAATTATATCAGTCGGGCATGATAGGATTTCTCCAGAATTTCAATGGTCATTCAGAACAGATAACTAAAGAGTTTATCAATAACTTCAGTCAAGATAAAACTCAAGTAGGTGAACTCAGTATCCTAGTAACTCAGGAGTTCTTGTCCAAAGCCCTAAACTTGCCTATGATAGGAGAAAACTATCATAAGGGTTTTCATTTCAAGGAGAAAGCCTGGACTTTATTCCTTGAAAAGAACAGGAAAGGCACCTTTGATAGAGCTAAGGGGATACCCCGTGAATGGTTCAATGAACCATGGAGAGAATTAGTTATGATTATTCAGAAATTTTTGACTTGTGACCGACAATATAGCATTGCTCATCTATACAATGCTATATTGCTGCAGCACATAAAGGGATATGGTAGAATAAAATTGCCATATTTTCTATATAAAAGTCTTGTTAAAATGGTCGAAACAATGAAACAGGAGAGTAAGCCAAAGGCCACACAGGTATATGATCAAGGGTTAATTAAAATCTTAGTAGAGTATCAGGTGAAAGAAAAAGGGTTAGACTGGAAGGAATTTATGCATAAACATCATTTTACTGAACATTTTGTTGATATACAAGACAAAGTAGAGCAAGAAGATAGAAGCATGATGAACTCTCCCTTCTATCCTAGAACCAGAGCAAAGAAGTTAGCCATGCATGAGATTGATACATCTATTTCTGTTCCTAGGACTAGGAATTCTGTTGATTTTGAAAAGGAGGTAGAAGCCTATTCTCCCAGGAAACCAGAAGAACAGGAACCCCTTGAGAGAGATTCCATATTTGATAATGATGCAGGAGAATCCTTGATGAAAACTACCCAAGATTTTGAAAAAGAACTGAATTTGGCCAAGATACAAGACTTAACAGATCAGCTTGAGATAAGTAAAATTGTTGAGAAGCAATTGAAATCAGAGAATAAAGCACAGAGAAAAGAAAATGCAAAGTTAATAAAAACAAATGACAAATTACAGGAAGAAATAAGCAGGTTAAAAAGAAGAAATGAATTGCTTTCTAAACAGGCATTCAAGTGGCTGAAAGACAAAAACACATGGCAAGCTAAGTATGAAAAGCAGAAGGTTAAAGCAGCAATATTAAAGGCCAAACAGGAATCAGAACTTGATTATGTGAACAGGGAAACAGATACAGGCACAACATCTACTTCAGGGGGCAGAAGGTCCAAGAGGAGCAAGCAAGCAGGGGGACATGCTTGATCATAAGCATGGGAGAGATGTTGGGCTTCAGATTTGATCTCATTTTGCTTTGATAAACTTATCTAGTTATCCATTTATCCCTCATTTTCACCTCATCCATCTCATTCTAATGAATATTTGGTGTTTAATCGGGTATTTAACTTTGATTTATCAATTTCTAAAGTTTTTATTAAAGTTTGAGTTTAAGTGCAATTTTGGCGGTTTTAAGAAATTCCCGTAATCACTTCATGGTTGATATGGATGCAGGCCACTTCAGCACGAATGTGATGCATGAATAGAAGGCTTGGGAACTAGGACCAAGCCACCTATGCTTGGTTTCAGCAGAACGAGTTTTCTTATGCCTTTTTGGAGCTAGTCAATCATGACTAGTCATCCAGAAATCCCATTTAAATAGGGCTGTTTTAGGATTCCCTGATTTTAGTCATATTTCTTGGGATGAGGATTTGCATTCGACTTGGATAGGTGGATTAGGATAGCTATGTTTGTTAGAGTGATTTCAGATCAGTTGATTTCATAGACTCATTATTTAAGAGCCACATTTTGATGGCTCAACACACTTGACATTTGATACTTTTATGTTGTAATATTTTTGGTGTGAAGACTTA
The DNA here is from genome assembly GCA_000404065.3 of Pinus taeda. Lineage (NCBI taxonomy): Eukaryota > Viridiplantae > Streptophyta > Pinopsida > Pinales > Pinaceae > Pinus > Pinus taeda. The sequence goes on along the minus strand of APFE030052899.1, from coordinate 89,045 downwards.
AGTTGGAGACTTGTGTTACTTTCATTTTGCTGATCAATACATGGATGTTTGACTGATCTAAATATTTTGATATCATCTTCATAAGTGTGCAAGGCAAGGGTGGAGGGCCCCCACACCAAGCTAAGTACACTTCCAAATTAGACTAGTTTTATTTCATTGCAAATCTGGTTGATGATAGCTGTAGTTTTTCAAAGTCTTATTTTAGATTGCATCATGGTTATTGATTTCATTTGTTAATCGTTTATTCATCATCTAATTGAGTTATCAAGCAAGTGCTCAAGTTGGGCATTCTCTCTATGAAATGGTGAATTAGATTTAGTCTTTTATTTACATGCAAACAATTTGTTTCCATTTAGATTTATATCTTGAGATGAATGAGTTATTATGGAAAACTTTGAATGTCTCTTAAGTTAAGAGCTCTTTTTCATGTATGATTTATGCATCTTGAGTCTTTTATTAAAATCTCTAATTCATTAAAGTCATAACTGAGGTGAGAGCAGATCTCTTGAGTCAAGAACTCTTTCAATGTTTCCTCTTTTAAGCTGATTGAATTAAGAGTTTTAGATATATGTTTCCTTAGTTTCTTTTGTCATTTATCTTTCAAAGTGTAGTTATACTTGATATTCACAAATAGTGGATTTGCCTCTAAGTTTCACAAACCCGGATTGATAATAATACTTGCGTTAATTTAGTCACATAAATTAGCTCAACACCAAGCAAGTGTCTCTTCATGATGAGTCATGCCTTATTAGACATGCTTCTTACACCTAATTACTAGCTTAACTAACTGTTATTTATGATTATTATCTTTTACATTCTATTTATATTATTTATATATTTTATTCGTTACACATACCTTTATGAGAATTCTTCTGTGATGTTCCTCCTTTCTGCTGTGATCGCTGCTGTGGCTGCTTTCCTCTGAATGGTCGTCGTTTCGCCATCAGCGCAAGATCATCATTCTAGGGTTCCACATTCTGCCGTCGCTCCTCATCTTGCACCAAGATCCCTGTCAGATCTTCAAATGTGGGTGCTTTCTCCCTTGCCACCAATCTAGTGACGGACATTTGAAATTCATCACATCCCACTCAGTGTGATTGAGATGAGATCAGAGTCAGACACTGCCTCTCCGATGTCCGCTAATCCGTCTTTCACATCTTTAATCCGCTCAACAAATTCAACAAAAGTCTCCCTTTCATCCATCCTCATTGAAAATATCTTGCTTTTAAGCGCCATAATTCTAATTGTATTCTAGGTCTGATACAGATTCTTGATGGTTGTCCAGATATCTGAGGACATTTTAGATTCTCTGATGTGAGAGATAATACTGTCCTTCACAGACATCTTCAACAAGACTTTCGCCTTGTTCTCCCGTTTCTCTCATTCTTGCTCCTCTGTCCCTACATTCGGCTTCATCTCATCACCTGTAACTATGGACCAAGCATTCAAATCCTCAAGCAAGGTCTCGATCTTAAATTTCCAATTTGTGAAGTTAGATCCATCGAGTTTACCAGACTCTTGAAGGTAAGATTCCATCATATTACTCATTCTCATCAGATCTAGAAAATGAATCTACCTAACAAAAAAAAATGATACCTGTCAGATCGATCTATCACTTCTGCCACTGATCTACAGTGTCTAGAAATCTCGCTCTAATGAGAAAATTCGGCTTTTTCCAATACAGCCGAAAAAAAAAAAATTGATCTAATCAAATTTGATCTGATTTGCCTCTCCTGGATAGATCTGCAACTTCGCCGATTTTCACCCCTCACAAATCGCCAAACGAAGATGAGGCTTCCTATAGATCCCATTGAAGGTGAGTTGGCGCTCTCTCGAGCAAAAAATCCGCGCCAAGAAAAAATCCGTGCGAGGCAAAAATGCTTGCGCTTTTTTCCCGCAAAAATCTGCACCAGTCTAGTACCCTGGCGCGCTGGCGCTCTTAATAACCAAACAGTCGCACCAATTTAGTATTTTGGCGCGCTCCCGAGCCAGACACCCGCGACAACCTCTTTCTACTTAGGAAAAAAAAACTTCCGAGTCCGAGCGAGGTGTTCTGCAATCCACCTGCTCAATTGAGCACAGAGCTCTTGTGTACATGTGGCCATAGAGGCACTTCAAGCCACATAGGCAATTCTTCCACACAGGCAAGCTAGCTACAAAGGCACTTCAGCGACAAAGACGATAAAAGATCAGGCTCACCCAATCTGAACTCTGATACCAAGATAAAATGTGAACAAAATTGAAATGAAGGAGATGTAGCTCACAGGTGTGGCCCGCACCTGGAGACTACACTCAAAACAGAGAGATCACTCTCGTACACTCTATTACCATCAATGAAAGATTACATCATTTAAGTACAACTTTAGAAATCAAGAAGTTGCAAACAAACTCCTAAATTCTAGGAACAAACCCTAAACTAAAAAGGTACGATACAACTATGTAACCAATTCTCTATTAATACAAAATAATATTAATTATTTTCAACTTAAAATAAATCTATACTAATTATAATAAATAACCCTAAACATCTATCCATATCTATCCATATCATTTGATATAGTTTAATGTATATAAATATGTTAATAATAATTCAATTATAATTATAAACATTCCGCGGCATTATTAGAATCTAATCGAGGCGTATCCTCTGTGTTTTGTCTTTATTTGGAATATATATATAAATCATAATGCATTACTGCGCTGGATTTCCAGACTCTACGCGGTTTTGATGTGTTCTTCCATAACTCTCTCGAATATTATTTCATGTTTTTTATATTTATAATTAAAATGATAATTTTTTTCTGTTAGTATAGGTCCCTGCTTAGCGATAAAAAAGAAAATAACATATTTTTTAATGATTTTTATATACGAACAAACGCGATAATATCTATAGGTCTGGAATATCGTTAATCTTAATCGTAAAATTTTTTATAACTTCTTTTCCAAAACATGTTAAAAAAAGGAAAAGGGGCTTTCTTATTTCTTTAGTATTAAAATAAACTTATAAGATAAATACTTTATATTCCATTTTTGGTTACTAAATAGATTAGTAAAGAAGACTAGTGGGTATGGTCTAATGCTAAAGTGGTGAGGTTTGGTCTAATAAGTTATGTGGTCCAAGCCCGACAACACTATGTATACTAAGAGAGTTACTCCAAAAACTATTTTTTCAGTTGAAAAAGAAAGACAACTACTCCAAGTATGATTAAATACCTGAATTTATTGCAAATTCAAGAATATTGGAAAATCTAACGATCAGGAAGTTCTTAATACGGTTAAAACGTTGTTTGATTCTTAATATGGTTAAAAGGTTATTTGACCTTGAATTGTGAGATATTACGTTTAGTTTACTGCAGATGTATCATACGTTACTATGGATGTATCATGTTTCTAAAGGCATCGAATATGCTTAATATAGTTAAAAGGTTATTGGATTTTGAATGGTGAGATATCTAGTTGTGAAATGTGTTTTATGATCAAATTTTTAGAGTTGTCAACTTTTTTTCAAATTGTGTTATGAGAAGTAAGGGTTTAAATCTCTCAAGGAGCAAAAGTTTTTTCAAATTTTACACTCCAGAAAGAAGGTTCGCACCAAGAGGGAATTTGATCCCTCTCAGATCATGATAGATTTAGAGTTAGATGGGTCTAGGTTAGTTTAGTTTATCTCTTTTAGTGCAAGCAATCAAATAGGATTAGAAATCACCATCTACACTAAAATCAATGCATCTAGTGCAAGAAATCTTCTTTCCTCTCTTCGCCCAACATCTATATCTATATCTCACTGCATCTCTCCTTCTTTGTCTCTGTATCTCAACTATCCCCAACACACATGCTCTCTTTCTCCATATATATATCCCTCTCTTTATCTCTCTCTCTTCTTTAGTCTCTTCACCATCCATCTATATCTCTATCTCCCTTTGTCTATCTTGTCTTTCTATATCAGCACAAAAACATACACACTCTTTCTCCATAACTCTCTATCTCTCCCTCTCTCTCTTCCCCTTCTCTTCCTCTTTCCCCCCTTCTATATCTCTTCCCTCCTAGTCTCCTCTCTCCCTCTCTCTCCATCTCCCCCTTTCTCTTTATATGTCTTCCTTCTTATCTCCCTCTCTCTCTCCCTTCCTCTCTCCTTCTCTCTCTCACGTCCTCTATCTACTCCTTCCTCTCTCTCAATCTCCCCCTTTCTCTTTATATCTTGTCCTTCTTACCTCCCTCTCTCTCTCCCTTCCTCTCTCCTTCTCTCTCTCACGTCCTCGATCTATTCCTTCCTCTCTCTCCAGTTCTCTCCCACCTCCCTCTATCTGTCCCACTCGACTCTCTGTCTCTCTTTACCCTCTAACTTTGTCACTATCTCACTCCCTCTCTCCTTCTCTATGCCTCCCTTATCTCCATATCTCTTTTTTCTCTCTATCTCACCCTCAAGCATAGACATTCTCTCTCCATCTCTTCCTTCTCATTCCCTCTCTCACTTCACTTTTCTTTCTCTATGTCTTTCCTCTTCCCTATATTTCTCTCCTTCAAACTAGATCTCTATATCCCTCTCTCTTCTCCTTTCTCTCAATTCCTTTATTACTGTATGTCTATGCTCTTCCCTCCCCCATATATATAATATATATATATGTGATATTTATGATATAATAATATAAATATAATGAATATGAATATGAATATTTCAATATTATATTAATTAATATGAATATATATATATAGAATTATGAATTATTCAATTTATATTAGATCTTAATGATATTTTCCCATGATAACAAAGTTTATAATAAAACTACATCAAATAAATATTTTCAAATATTACAATTTTGACATGGAAATATTTATGTGTATAGGGATTTTAATATATTCATTGGATATGGTTTCCTTTTAAGATTCATTTTACAAATCATTAATTAAAAGAAATATTAATATCATTTACACCAAGATTTTGGATTCTTTGTGTTGAATTAATTTTTTTTTACTTTGATTTAAGAAAGCATAATAGCTTTATTGAAGAATAAAGATGTTTAAAATTTTACCTTATTTTGGAGTTTTAATGTGGTAAAAAAAATTGTTGAGTGTAAATGTATAATCCATTTAAAATAATGTTATTGTTATTTTTTTAATCTAAAATACTAGATAATTATTTTGTAGTTTTTTTTATATGGTTATTTTCATTTTTGTTTCTGACTAATATTAATTTTTTAATTATTTTCAGTATTATTATTTATTGTACACATAAATATTTGTTTATTATTATTTATGACACATAGTCTAGGTGTAGAATGCCTCTAACCCAAATGAAATATGAAAATTTAACTAATCATAGTCATACTTACACATCCAGGTCATATTTACACATCCAGGTCATACTGAAATGTAAAATGAGTAGCCCTGCGAAAATGATTTTTGATGGACTCTTCTTAAACTCTGATACATGTTTGCCATGGCGTCCGCTCTCATACATTTTACCTAGTTGACAATTATTCTAAAATATAAACTACGCGGAGTTACGGCATAATTTATGATCGTACAAACTCAGATTGAGAATTGCATTTAAAAGTTGTTTTTGGGAAATTATTAACAATTGGATATCTAGAGATATCTTAAGCACGTATATAGTTGAATCAGTTAGCAAATGAATGTATAGGAATCTGACTTTGTAAACCAGGGATGATGCTATCATGGAATATCGAATGGTGATCTAGTAGATAACAGAGCATAAGGAGTTTCTATGGGCTGGCTAAACAGCAAGTCCATCGATAAATTTGGCAACTCTAATTGCCGCAGATTGCAGCTTTTAGGGGTCTTCAATACCATAGATTCCTCAAAACACATGATCGGCTCCAGGCAGTCAAAGAGACTAGATTCATCCCTCGTTTTACTTAGACAGGAAAGTGCGCCGTCGGGATCCACATATTGTAATGAAGAAACATTGCTTTCTGGCATTGGATCTGATTGGCAGCTGCCATTAACGGCCAGTAAATGAAACTTTTCTTCATATTTATCACTTGAAGCAACAGGTTCATCTTTACAAACGTCAATAGCTTTTGCTCGTTGTTCGATGGACTTCTGAGTAACAGCTTTTCTGTATATCCGACATAACACCATATCGCCGGACTTCTTCTGCAACGACCAAAACATAAATTCACTAAATAAAACGATTAAAACATCTACTATTTTATTTAACCCATGGAACGTTGGATTTAATAAGTAAAATTATATTAATCAACATTTAAGGGCTATTTAATAAAATGTATTTGAGGGTCGTTGGTCATTTATAGAATCTCTATACATAGAAATCTTGTGAATGTGGTCCAATACTTAGCTTGGAATTTTTTTGGGTGAAAAAAAATAGTATGAAAGTGAGACTCAGTTCTCAATGTTCATTGTTTTTAAGTGTCATGCAAAAAAGGTGAAGATAAAAGTTGTGACAAATTTGTTTTTCTTAGCATTTGATATATTAGGTTAAATTAAATCAAAAGAATGACCAAAGGTATAGAAACTAATCACCAGTGAGGCCGACGAACTCAGATTTGGTATTCTATACTCGTTCATGATCCAGTCCGTCTTCCGGCCGTGCGGGACTTTTCCTTCATAAAACACCAGAAATTTCTTGAGACCTATACAGTGAAGCAGCTCGTTGCGAACTGCTCTGTCTGCACCGGTGGCTTTCCAGTAACCACACCCAGTCTGTCTGTTAGCCCCAGAGCATTTCTTATGAGATCTCGGAACGAAGAAAAACCATTGCTGCTCCCCAACAGCATGAACCAAACCTGCAATACATCATTTAATAATGTCTGAAAAATCAATTTTAAATTCAAAGATGCGAAGGCGCAGAGATTTATGTGTACCTGGTAATTGCCAGGGCTCATATTGATATAAGTCTAATGTCGGTATAATTTTATCGAAGATCATTGGGTCGCCTGCTTGGATCCTTTTCATGAGATAGAAGCCCAGCAGCTCCGCGTCTGTTGGTGAGAATCTGAACCCTGGAAGGTCCATTAATTCGCCTGGCGCAAACCCGTCGGTGCAATTTTTTAAGAAACCGCTTATACAAATGCCCTCGCAGAAAAGTGCGAATAGATAATCATATATACACAGAATTCTAGTACTGACGCGCGTCTAGAAAACCGGAAATATGTTTTAAAGAGTTGACGAAAAAAGTGAATGGTCCAAACGCACAGTGAGGCGCTGAAAACGATTCAATGTTTTATGTCGCTATAACATGTTCCTAGGTTCTAGATCTTGCGAAGTCTTCATTTGTTTTTTTGCCTATGCTCGCTATTTCGACCAATGTGCATGAAATATTTACCTTATACCAAACGATATTTTCATTTACCTTTACCCACAGATTTACCATAGATATATTATTCTATGGTCCCATCTATTAATTCTAGTGAGCCTAGTGTATTTTATTTAATTTTAGATGCTGTTTTTTTTTCCTTTTCCAATTGAGAGATAGATATATGATGTATTTTCTTTAACATTAGAATAGTTAATGGATGAAGATTAATGTAATGGTTAATAAGTGTAACTTAAATAATGTATTTTAGATATATTTTTATTAATTTAAATATTTTTTTAAGATAGTTAATGTTTTTATTAAAAAAATTATTTAATAATACCCATAGTAGTAATATTTATTTATGGTATTATGGTATGAAGATAAATTATTGTATTATTTCAAATCAGGATTATACTAGTAATATAAGTTAAGAGTTTTGAAGTTGCTAAAACTTAGTTTAGCTAGAGTATCTTGTAAATAAAACTTCTAAAAATAGGTTGGTTGTGTAAGACCAACAAGAAATACTATAACTGATGTAAGAAAAAAATCAATGAGTCATAATAACTATCAAGTAAAATGTCCATGTATCTGCAATATTTGGTCACTATCCTCATCGGAGGAGAATGAGATGTTGGTTGATCTCATGGTTAGAATGGTAAACTTGGGGTCTATATTGTCAATTGTTTCCTCAAGCTCTGCAAATTTGATAGAATTCTCCTACTGTGTCCTCTTATACCACCCTATGTACCCTATGAGATTGAAATTAATTTTAACCATGTGCTAGCTTTGTCCCATGATCGATGAAGTGATGGCAGTGTATGCAATATAGCAAGTATAGCTAGAGTTGCAACCCCCTTTCATGTGAGCTAGCCTCATATCAAGGTGGGGGAGGGGGAATGGTAGGGATGCCAGCTCCTATGCACCCTTATTGGGGGATAAGGTCCTTCATAGCTAGATCTTGATAATGAGTATGGTTGGACTCTGAAATATCCTTAGTCAAATCCAAGTGAAGGGGATAACATGCTATGCTGAGACTGCAATGGGTGAGCCTGTCAACAAGTTTTTCTCCTTCTTTGCACATATTACAAAGGGGGGAAGTTGTATTTTTTGTTAGGAGTTTTGTGGTATTACTTATTAGAGCTTCCAACCTCCAACTCTTATACGCTTTGGAAGGACCTGATCCACATTGGATTTTGTAAAAGATATTGATAATATTGTTAGAATCTCCATAAAAAATGAGCATTTGTAATTGTTTGTGGATAACAATTGAGAGACCGTGCTCTATTGCCCAGATTTGAGTAACATTATTAATGTTCAGCCCTATGACACTTGCATAAACATATAGATTTTGATCTTTAGTGTTCTGAAGGACTCCACCATAAGAAGCTTGGGCAAGCTTTCCTTTTGAGGCCCCATAAAATTTAAGGTTGATAAAGTCCTAGAGAGAGAAGAAATTGGGGATGAAGGGAATCTTCCTTCAGGAGTAGGAGGAGAGACCCATTTTTGTTAGAATATCCTTTTCAAGTTGATTACATTCTTAACCTCTTGAGGACCAAGGAAGAGAAGAAATTATTTCCCTCATTTTATTTAGGATATCTTGTGAAATAATGTTTATGGAGGCCCTTACCCTCCTAAATGTTTGTAGGTTATGATTCTTCTGAATATCCCATAACATGAAACTTGGGATGAGCTGTCACGATTTGTTGACAATCGGATTAGTAAAAGGGGAGTCTCACTATAATTATAGAGTGGAGACAATGCACCAAGTATAGTTGGAGTTGCAACACACTTTCATGTGAGCTAGCATCATATCGGTGGGGGGTGCGAGGAAGTAGATATGCATGTTCCTATTCACCCTCATTGGGGTATAAGGTCCTCTGTAGCTAGATCTCGATAGTGACTATGAACGGACTCTGAAATATCCTCAGTCCAATCCAACTCAAGGGGATAGGATGTTATGTTGAAATTGCAATTGGTTACCTTGTTAGCAAGTTTGTTTCCTTCTTCACACACATGAGAGAGGAGGGGAGTTGTGATCTTCGGTAGGAGTTTTGTGGTATTACCTATTTCAGCGTCCAACCTGAAACTCTTATAGACTTTGGAAGGATGTGATGCACAATGGATTTTTCAAAAGATATTAATCATGATATACAATCTCCTTAAAAAATGAAGTTGTGTAATTGTTTGTAGATAACGGTTGAGAGCTCCTACTCTAGTGCCCAAATTTGAGCAACATTAGTAATGTTGAAGCCAATGACACATGCATAAAATTAAAGATTATAGCCATTAGTGTTACGAAAGAATCCACCATAAATAGCTCTGCCTAGATTTCCTTTCGAGGCCCCAACAAAGTTAGGTTTGATAAAGTCCTCCAAAGGGAATAAATTGCAAATAGAGGGAGTCTTCCTTAAGGAATGGGGGGGAGACCCATTTTCATTAGAATATTTTTTTCAAGTCGATTACATTCTCAACCATTGGAGGACCAAGGAAGAGAAAAAAAAATCCCTCTTTTTAATTAGGATATCTTTTGAAATATTATATGTGGAGGCCTTTTTACTCTTAAATGTTTGTATATTGTGATTCTTTTGAATCTTTCGTAGCATGAATCATGGGATGAGTAGTAAGGCTCTGCTGATAATGCGATTAGTAAAATGAGATTCACACCATAGTTATAGAGTGTAGAGGGGATTATTTCATATTTTGTCAGTATGTTCAAACAACATGGGATGGTGGTCCCATATGGAATTAGAGAAGTTGTAGATGCTAAGAAGATGATAGATATTATTTTAATTGGAGAAACAATAAAGATAGATTTTGGGGCTCTAAAAGCAACAACTTTGAAGATTTTCCTGTGTCAATTTTTTGTTTCATAATAGAAGCCACAAAAAAGGAGTGATTTTGGGCTAGTCTTTTAGATTCCATATTTTATGCGATTGGGCCTAATCATCCTCATTTTTGCTTCTTGTGATAATATTGGAATCTTCAAAGAGTTTAAATTTTTCTGAAGGATGATTAACCAAATGGATAATATCGTTACACTCTTGGAATGCATTTCTTCTATTGGTTAATTCCTACTTAATAATTGTGTTTTCATCTTATGAGGGATGATCAATCGATTCCTTGCATGATTTCCAATTGTACCATTGGAAAGTGCAAGGGAACGAGCGCTAAAAATGTGCATCTAAGATCTAGTTTCTAAATATAATAGATTCCTTGGTTGGGTGAATTTTTTATTTTAAGATAATCCTAGCAATTTATGCCACGAGTCGCCAAAAAACAAGAAATTGTTCTTATTTCTTCTTTCCCAAAATCTATTCTCTTTGAAAATATTTTTTTTTCTCTAAGAAGCATTTGGGATATGTGAACCGCTTATGTTTGTTGTAATTATGATGACCTAAGATTCATGGGTATTGATGGTATAATTACATTTCTGAATTTTTCTCTATAATGCCTCTAGTTTTTTTATCAATCTCCGCTAGGTTTAGCAGTCAATAATTTTTTGAGTATATCTATATTGTGGAGACCAAGGCCTCCTTCCCTCTTTTAATGACATATTTTATCTTACGTTAATACGACCTACTTTTAGTGTCTTTTGGTGCCAACTAAAGGAAGCTATGTTGAATATTTATGATTTTATTTAGGATGGATTTAGGGGTTCTCATTTTCAAGATAGGATAGGTGGGGAGGTATTTAAGGATAGATTTGAGAAAGATCAAGGGATTACATAGCTTGAGTGATCTAAAAATCCAGTAAGAATGTTTTCCTTCAAATGTAACATGAAGATTTTTCGACATCTTTTTCTAAGAGGATTTGCAGTGACAGTGGATCCTAGGTAGTTCGATAGAAGAGATCTTCTTTGAAAACCAAGCATGCAAGATAAGTCAATTTTGACAATCAGTGGGGTATTAAAAATTAATATTTCATCCTAAAATTACTTATGTGAAGAAGAGAGATCATGGGAAATAAGAGCAATACCTTTTAGCTGGCCAAATTGTAGATATGAGGTGATAGATATTTCTAATGCTTCATCCATGAGGGGAAATATCTAAGGGGAAATGGGATGCCCTTCTTCATACCCCTTGGGAGGAAAACTTATGAGAGGAACACCTAGAAACTATGATGCATAGGGAATTGTTGGAAATGAAGGAAGTAACTCAATGAATCCATATTTTCATGAGCTAAAAAGTAGTGAGCATGTGAAAAATAATTGTTGCTTCAATTTGTCAAATTCTTTTCACATATTGAGTTTCATGGAAATACCTAGAGACTTATTATAATTTACCAAGTGAATATATTCATGCGATAATATTAAGTTTTCCAAAAATTTTCATCCTTCTGCAACCAATTTTCCCGAAAGTGATTTGTGAGGGGAGAATGGGTTTTATTCAATTTGTGGGTTGTAGACAGTTTATGATAATTTTGGAGATGATTTCATAGATAAAATTACATAGTAAATAGGATTGAAATAAAAATGAGAATACTCGTGGTATTTTTAGGAATAATACATATAAAGGTAGTAGCAAGGGTTGTTAAAATAGGCAAGGAGCATAGAGAGTCTTCTACTACTTTTCAAAAATACAAACTAGAACTTTTCTAGCAAACCTCATAGAAGTAAATAGTAAATTTATTGGGACCTAGGGACTTGGATTTATAAATTTCCATAGTAGAAAATTCCACTTCTTTCCTTGTGATTTCCTCCAAAAAGATATCGTTCTATTCCGTTATTACACGTTTGTCAATGTGCTCAATTATTTTCTTGCTAGAATATCGTTTCCCTGTTACCATTTCCATAAGTGTGGCTTGGAAATGCTTCATGAGTTCATGTCCTATTTCATCACGCCTCTCCACTTTTTGATGATAGTTTTCTTTCATGCTTCACATTATATTATTTGTCTTGCGGTTGATCATGGATTTCTAGAATAATTTACAGTTTTTTTTTTCTTCCTCCACAAGTCATTATACTCAATATTTTCCTCTCCAAATGATTTCCACTTGCTTCAATATCTCCTATAATTGGAGGTTAGCGGTTGCTTGTTGATATTCCAATTCCTTTGATATTCCATTTGATAGTATTTTTTATTTTATGGTGGCCATCCCTTATTCTAGCAATAGTTTTTATTTGGAGATGCTAAAAAAGTATTCATTATTCTAGTTCTTCATTTTCATTTTGAGATACTTTAACCAATATTGAAAGTATTACAAGAGGGTCTTAGGAAAACGATATAATTCTTTCCACCATTTTTCTACATGAGAATTAAAACCAACACTTTTTAACCAAAAAATCCTTGAACTTAATGGCATGTTCTTAGGATTACTAATTAGGTACATAGAGAGTTTTATATGCGAGTGACCTTAACCATGGAAAGGGAGAGTAGAAGCCTCAAAATTGGTGCTTGAAATATAGATAGACTCTCTTATAAGGAATGTATCAATTCTTGAAGTTATTTGACATGTTCCTCCTACCTTATTATTCTAGGTGTATAAGTCGCTATGTGTGCTAAAATTTATAAGTTTGAAGTTATTAGTAAATTCCATAAAGAAGGGGATTTATTCATCGAGTCTACAAAATCCACCTTTCTTTTCATTGATATTTTTATCATGTTAAAATACCCACCTATAATCCATAAGTTTTCACTTATAATCATTGAGGCCCTTTGGATATATTGAAGGAATATTTTTCGTCAACGAGAATGCTAAGGCCATACACATTGGTTATGAAACTCAAAATAGTTGAACCAATGAGCTAAAAATTGGTATTTAGGATTCTAGGAAAAGAAAAAAAATTGAAGAGGGATTATGGAAGGGGTTCATGATACAATAATACCTCCTTATCCTTCTTGGGCATCCTAGGATAGATAATCACAATTTCTCTAAATATTCTTTAAAATCTTGTTTACAGACTCGAAAGATATTTTGTTTTCCCTAAATCATCATGATGTCTTGTTGCTCTTGAAAGAATTTAGTTTTTAGGAGACTTTTGTTCCTTTTACCATTAAAGCCCTTGCCGTTCCATGATATGACTTTCATTGATGATGTTGAGGCAAGGGTTCAAAGATGGTATATACTGCTAAAAATATACCATTATTCATAAATTAATCCCCTAGATTTCGTAGCAATTTATTATTGGTTTTACGCATTTTTTCTTTCATTATTTCAGAATACAAAATTGATCTATAGGGAAATTTCTTTTGGTTGCATGAGAGGAACAATAAGAGTAGTGGTTAAGGATATTACCTTGTTTTTGAGGTTGACATAGAATTAGATCTTGATTTTAGATGTATGTTTTGATGATTATTTGACCTTACTCGTTGGGAATGGTTGTTGGGTCTTATTTCGATTCCTTTGTAAGAGATTTCAAATCAATGTTTTGTAGGTCCATTTCCTTGATACCGTCCACATTAGAAAAATATTTGGTGTTATTCTCAATTTCAATATCATCTTCGTAATATTTTCCATATCATTGTGCATGCCCACCTTTGGTCCGTTGGGGTGGTTGCTAATTGGTTTTCCCAACCTCTTCCATTTTGGGCTTTTCTGTTTTGGTTTTTCTCTTGTTTTATTCTAGTTCTTGAAGGACCATGTATCGATTATGACCCATTGTATTTTCAAAGGATGGATTCTCTATTCCTTCTTTGGTTTTCTTCCTTTTATTGGTAACCTTGAAAAACACATCTTTATCTAAGGACAAATTTATTTCCATAAATTTTTTGGATTTATTTTAATGGGAATACTTATAATATTTTATCATGTCAATAACATTTTTTAGCACCTAAAGGGGATTTTTTCATAATCTACTGATTTTTTCCACAATTCATCTTAAATTCTTAGCTAAATGCTTGTTGGGAGGGGCTTGGATATGTCTATAAAATCATAAAGGAAGCCATAGGAAGTTTATCGATCTTTATTTTCTTTATTAGAGCCCATAATGAATTCTATATGTGAGTTCCATATCTATGTAAGATTTCAATGTCTTGAGACTCCTTAGAAATGGAGAGAGAGAGAGAGAGAGAGAGAGAGAGAGAGAGAGAGAGAGAGAGAGAGAGAGAGAGAGAGAGAGAGAGAGAGATTAAATATGGATCCAAAATGTGGCCATTGAAAATCCTTATTTGTTGGGGTGGAATCTATGAATCTACAATTTCATGAATACACCAACTAAACTCAAAAAATATACTCCTCGAAATATCTTATCTATATCCTCCATATCATTCAATAAAAACATGAATAAACCCTTCGACATAATCATGCGGTTGACATCTCCTTTGAGTGTCTAGCTCTTTTAGGTTTACTTGAGAAGGGTGTTTTTTCGAGGGCCAAAAACCTACAATTTTTCATATCACCGCATTCTCTTTCATATATTCCATTTTTTATCTTACTTTTCTGAATGGGATTTACAAGAGTAGAGATGTGACTAACTGAGCAAGGAAGGAGCCATTATGTTTTGTGTTGTTCAAGTATAGAGTAGTAGAGGTATCTATTACTTCATTGTTGGTTCTATTGGATGAGTTTTATCCAACTCTGGTTTGCGAGTTGAAGAATTGATGAATTTGCACAAGGTAGTGTGATTGAGTTTGTAAGTACTTGTGTTTTTGTATGAGGGGCCTCCTTTGTTCGTCGACAGTAGTGCCATTAGAGGGAAATATG